>CM032448.1:111774059-112034059 GCA_019049505.1 Pachyrhynchus sulphureomaculatus | reverse complement strand
GGAGTCTTCGACGTCATCGGGCATGTGGCCAGCCTGAAAAGGCGTTGGACGGGACACGTAGTCAGAAGTTGAAGAAATGGTCCAAAGGAGACAGACGAGTGCAGGCCCGATAGAGGGACGACGATATCCAGCGAGATGCGGAGAAGAACTGGATTCAGATCATCTACCATTGATCAGCATGAAAATCTTTAGAAGAGCCCTATGTTTGTGAGCGGACTTCTACGGGCTGAAGAAGAAGAAGATATGTACATTATAAATACAAATTACTAACTAAATAATTTATAAAGAAACCAAGGAAATTCAACACAAAGTCCCGATTTATAGGTCTCTGACATTTTACTGTGTTTTTTCTTAATGTTTTTTTATCCTTAGACTAAGAATGTTACCCTGATGGCGTATGTTTATTTAATTTCAATCTACTTTATCTTGTAAATAATTTATAAATTGACGTGTCTATAGAAAAAAGTTGCTTTTAAAAGAGAAAGAAATAAATAATAGAAAAAACAATTTAGAATATTTTAAACCGAAAAGTGGAAAGTTACTTTACCAGAAAATACTTAAAAATATTGTCTGGAGTTAAAAGAAATTAATTATAAATGTGACTTGGAAAAAAATTAATGCTAATTTAATAAAAATTTAAAGGTGAAAGACTAAACTATTCCCAAAAGAATCGGACCTACTTAGATAAACTTTTTATAGGTCTCCAAAGCATAGTCTAGAGTTATCTCAAAGGTCAAACTTAGGGTTTTTAGTATAATCAACTTGCGTACGCAGTTTTCTATAAATTAATAATTTTATAATAAAACATAAAAATGTAATACTAACGTTCTCACTTTTGTTGCTTGTTGAAATTGAATCATGTTTTTGGAAGGTTTATGATATCCCTGCATTTTTAGTCGTCAAATTTTGCCGATTTTGGTTTCCAGGTAAGTCATTAAAGTGAAAATCATGAAACAACCTGGGCTGCTACATGCCAGAGAATTCAAGACGTATATAACAAGCTGATAAATTTAAACCCAAACTACAAAACTCTAAGAAAGAAAATAAACACCTCAGTATTTGGAAAATTATTCAGTTTTCTATTAGAAAAATCATTGATTAAATAAATTTTAATGCTAATGGATATTTTCCTTTTCTATTGCCCCATATAATTATTCAGAGGAAAATAGCCGAAAGGCGTAGTCCTGGCCGCCGCACACTGGGGCTTTTCGCACTTTGTAGTCTCAAAACCCCCTAGAGCCTTCATTTCCCAACGATTTCAGAGATTTTTTTTTTAAATGATCGTTGCAAAAATACGAACCAATCCCTCACGAACGTTTTTAAAAAAAAAAAAAATCCAGGATTATAGGAAATTTATTTAAAAAGTGATTATTTTCCTTATGAAATATTCCTAGTCTGATGTCTAGATGAAAGTCTAGCCTACGTTTTTCGTTTCATGGGATTTTATAACGTAAATGTGTTTTTTGGGTCGCGCATTACGAATCTGATAGTAATTTTGGCTAAAAGTTGTCCAGTTTTGAGGTAATGGCCATTTTTGGCCGATTTTGGTAGTTTTTCTTGATTTATTTCGAACAAAAAATATTTATAATAATATAATGTACCGAATTTTATGTTTTTTAAATTGCTTAATACAAATTCAATAGTCATTTTGGCCAAAAAGAGTCCAATTTTGAGATAATGGCCATTTTTGGTGGTTTTTCTATAGGGTAAATCCGGGATATGTGCCCAACTTTTTTTATTTTACTCATACCTCTTAACATACAAATAATACGCACATGATTTTCATATGTGCACTAACTTCGGTACTTCATTTAATCACCTCGTACTACTTTTTGTAGACTAGTCAATAAATAAACCATATATTTTGAGTTTAAAATAAAACTGCATAACGGGATTGATGCCTCGTATGCGGTATATATGCCCCAGACCTAATTTTTTGGAGGGGATAGATGCCCTTTGCAAGAAAACAAACATTTTGAATATATGTTTGAATCAACATTATTATTTATTAAATATGTGCATATATATATATATATATATATATATATATATATATATATATATATATATATATATATATATATATATATATTCTTTTTAGCTATTTTTTTCAATTATTTAAGATGATGTTACTAGTTTACTAAACATGGACAAAAATAAACATATTAATTAAAAACACTA
Source organism: Pachyrhynchus sulphureomaculatus (assembly GCA_019049505.1). Lineage (NCBI taxonomy): Eukaryota > Metazoa > Arthropoda > Insecta > Coleoptera > Curculionidae > Pachyrhynchus > Pachyrhynchus sulphureomaculatus. The sequence continues at coordinate 112,031,878 of CM032448.1, read as the reverse complement.
GGTATAGAGATCAATCATCTTAGGTACAAAAATATAATCGTCTTAAAAACTGCAAAAACTATTTAGCCATTTTGGTGGCAATAATCTGCATTCGCCCACATTTGTTGCAATAATTGCGATATAATGTGCATGTTTCGTGGAGCCACTTGTGGCACATAACACAACGGATCCAATCTACTTTGGATTTGGTGTTACTATAATAGTCAAGACATTCCACGCAATGATCCTCATCTAGATTCTTATCATCTACTCCATCATTTTCATCATTAGAACTATATATTAAAGCAGGCTTTGCCTTTTTGAATGTTTCTTTGGTTTTGGAATAAGTTTAGTCGTGTTTTTGTTTCTTTGTCTTTTGTTTTTTTTATTTCTTCAACTTCAAAACTACTGTTCTCATTCTCTTTATTATCGTCTTCACTAGAACTGTAAAATTTCATAGCTGTTCACTTCCTCAGTTTTCTTTTAATTTTCTCTTTTTATCTTTTCTTTGTTTTTCAATGCTATTCTTTTTGTTGTTTTCTTTTTCATTTTTATCACTTTCAATACTATCCTCAGTAATATCTGTATCGCTTAACTTATAATCACTTGAATTATTTCTTTTTTTACTTCTTAGCTTTAGTTCTTTTCAAATCAACTTTTTCTTTAACTTTTTACTGATCTTTTTTGCTTTTCACTGGTATGCCTTGTTCTAGCTTATGAATATGTGTGACCAGCCGACGTTCATTTTCGAATCCAAGAGTTGGATGTTTTCCTAAAAAAATTGTAGGTATTAGTTAGGCAAAATAAAAAAAAATTACTACCTGCCCATAATTATACGAGGTATTTAAGTATTCTCAATCCGAAGCAATATTATTATAAACGCACACGTGCCATCATAAAAGTAGGTACCTACCTAATGGTATTATTTTCTTATTTTGTGTAGCAAACCGCCGACGTAACGTCCTAGATGGTATTCCGTGTCTTTTTGCTATATCATTGACGCTATGTCGTTTATCTTGCATTTCTGCTATTGCTGCAGCCAATGTGTCCTCGGTCCAAGTAATGACACGCGGTTGGACGCCGGCTTTACGCTTGTATTTACGGGGCATTTCCAATCTGAATCATATAACATACACTTAAGTACGGCAAAGGATAGATGCCCTTAAAGCCAGCATGCATTAAGGTAAAGTAGGGATAGACGCTCTTAGGGGCGACTATCCCAAAACATATCGGGGCATATATCCTTTTTCACAGGAATAGATACCTTCGAAAAAAATGGTAAATACGTTTATTTTATCCTAAAAATGTAATTAATAATAATTTACATACCCTACTCCTTATTCAGAAGTAAAAATAAAATAAACTTACATGTTAATTCCAAAATTATAAGGGGCTGAAAATCATCCACAAAGTAAAATTTCGACTGTTTGGCTCGTCACTGTCATTAGCGCTCCTACGCACAACCGCACGCACCAACGCTTTGTGGCAGATTGAAGTGAGGGAGGGGCACGTTCGTATTATAAGGCATTCTTTTGTTTACGCGTCTTACATTTCACACAAATATAATGAGGCGTCGATCCCGCTGGAGCGTATATCCCGGACTTACCCTACTTAGATATCTTATATTTCTATAATATACTCATTCAAATCATTTTACAAGTTCGAGTTCCTGCTACTTTACCTTAGTCTTATGAAGACCATTTTCATGTTTACACACTAGTCATACATTTTTCAAACTAATAAATAATTATCGATAATTTAATTATACTACTAAATTATTTCAAGAGTGATCGAAAACTAATCCTGATCGAAAACTGGGTCCAATTTATTTTTAACTATGAATTAATTATTATTAACTAATTAATTATTAAACAATACAAGGAGAAAAATAACCTAGTAAAAATTACTATTCTGCTTGTAGGTTAGGGAAATTGAAAATACCTGAACTTACCGAATAAATTTTTTCAAGTGATCATCAACTTTTAAGTAGATTTCGTATAATCCTGGCAATTTTTTTCATAATAGCACCTGACAAATTGGTTTGTATTTCTGAAAGTGGTTGAAAAATAAAGGCTCTAGGGAGTTTTGGGACTACAAAGTGCGAAAAGCCCCAATGTGCGCCGGAGAACATCCTGGTTTAAAATTCTTTGCCAGCTGTATGGAGTTAGTACCACGACAGTTTTTATGTCTGCTGCGGATTTTTTTTTATGGGTCTAGCACACGTGCTGCAGGGAGGTCCCTAAAGCGCTACAGGAGCGATACGTGTGCGGAAAGCGCGATTCACGTTGTTCTTGAATCGCTGTAAATTGTACTCCAATACAGTTAAGATCATGCGACTGATCGCCAATGTTCTGGGAGAACAAGGCCCTTGAAGAAGAAGAATATTTGTCAAAAATAAAACACCAGTTTTCAGATTCTCGAGTTGTGGCTGGCCGTGGCTCGGTGGCGTAGTACTTTGCTACTGTGCAGAAGGTCGAGGGTTCAGTCTCGCAGGTCGGTATATTTATTTATTAATTTATTTAAGTATATTTGGCTTGGCCACGTCCATAGGTAATAATTGTTTGCAGAAATGCAAATAACGTCCGTTGCAGCACTAACGCGTTGTTTAAAATGTGCCGTGAAATACAAAAATGTATGTTTTGGCACTTGGACAACGTTGACGGTTATTACAACATCCTCGCCGATATCCTTGGGATGTGGAAAAAGGGTAAAATCCCTGAGGCGGGGAGGTGAGCAATAGAAAAAAAATCAGGAACAAAAATTATTTCGAATTTCGGTTTAAATTAAAATTTGGTACATTTATAGCACTTGTAGTAGAAAAGAAGCTGTTGATTCCAGTAATATCTCCGGATCTTTTAGCACGCGTGCTCTAGGGAAACCTCAAAGCGTTAGAAATGCGATGTATGTATGGAGAAAGCGATTCACGCTAGTCTTGAATCGCTGTAAATTATATTTGGTGGGAAACACAGTCCTGGGCTAATTATTTCAAACAGATGAGGCTCTCTATATAAAAGACTGCTTGCAGAGGTTTGTATAAGGAGTGACAAGCTAAACATCATACGGATATGAAGAGAGCAGAGCCATCTTCCAGAATTTCCAGGGTTTTTGAATAAAAAATAATTATCGATTTTTTTACTTTATTTTAAATCTTTATCATAAATAATATTGATAATGGATGCGAAAACTCTTTTAAAATTTTTTACAATTAATTACGAATAAATTATAAAATTTAGAAAAGCGCCATGATTGACTGCCATGTTTGTGAGGTCATTATGTTAAATTATTTTCACGCAAGTACTGTTAACAGCTTCCACCTGTGTATATGGTATACTGTCAAAATTATTGCAGTATACTATATTTTGTTACATTTGTTAAAAATGTAAATGTAAATAAGAAACAAAATATTTTTATTAAATATAATTAAATTATCTGTAGGGTGCCACGCGAAAGTTACGTGACAAGACTATAGGTTATGTTCAACTTAAACGCAAAAATGATTATTATTATATTAAAATACGTATATTGAAGTGATCTTCACAAGAGAAAAAAATTGATGTTATTTTAGAATTAATACGTCGTGCCGCTTGGAACCATTGATTTTGACGTTTAACATCTTATGGCACATTTAAAAATATTTTTTCGGGAGTTGTTTTTGTAGTATTCGTACAAAATGATACGAAACAGGCACAATAACCTTTTAGATGAGACATTTTCAATAAATTTGTCAATTCGTTGATAATAATAAAAGGAATAAATTGATTGAAAACTAAAATAGTCGTATCAGCTGGGCGTGATGTTGGGGAAAAATAAACATTGTGACGTCACACACGCTCGGATTTTTTCGGCGTGTCATCAGTAATAAGTATAAAATTTATTTTCAATTCGATATAACTTTTTAATTATAACGAAAAAAAAAAAAGTTCCAAATAGACTTAAGAATTCATACATCAAAGCAGATCTACCAGAAAGGGGAAACAGACAATGAAAATAATTATAGACCAGATTCATTATTACCCAACATAAGTAAAAATTTGAGAATGTTATAAACCAGAGGCTTGTCGCATTTTTGGAGGGATATTCTATACTGTCAAACAGGCAGAATGGATTCAGAAAGGGAAAGTCTGCAATAAGAGCAATTTACCAGACCCTTTCAGATATTCTAGAGTCTCTAAACAACTGACAGCAAACTTTGGTCATGTGTTTGGACCTACCAAAGGCTTTTGAGAGTGTTGATCACAACATTCTGGTATGGAAGCTGGAGAGGTATGGTATAAGGTGAAATGCACTGGAACTATTAAAATCTTATTTAACCAATAGATCGCAGCAGGTAGTGGAAACTGATGATTGAGGTAGAACATGTTCTCTCCAACAAAATTAATGTAAAAATGGGTATGCCTTAGGGATCAATTCTTGGTCCGCTCTTGTATATCTTATACACCAATGAGATGCCTCAGGTGCTCTATGAACAGACAGTATTGTATGATGATGATATAACAGTGATTTTCAAAGAAAATAACACTGAACAGCTATCACGGAAAATGCAGTCTGCGTTAGAGGTTCTGGAGGGATATTTCCGGTTGAACAATTTGCTTCTAAATCTCTCTAAGACTCAATGTTGCTTATTTGGCAACAGGGCCAATAACCACTTCAGCTTCAGGTACGGAAGTGAGACTATCACAGCAACGGAGACTGTGGTGTTTTTAGGCTTGAGCATTGACAGGGGATTGGAGTAGGGGGAACACATCGATATGGTTGCTGTTAGGATATCCAGATACTGCTATGCTTTGACGATTATATCGGAGACGGTGGGGATTGATAAGACGCTCTTGGCATAACATGTATTCATCCCGTCGAGGATCAGATACGGATTGATTTTTTGGGGAAATTCGACAGATATCAACAGAGTTTTTGGTTTGCAAAAAAGGTGTTCAAGGTGTATTTTTGGCATGAAACAACAAAGGTATTCGCCTCTAATAATATTTTAACATTATTTAGCATTTATATTTTAGACTCAGTTATGTTTGTAGCTGATAATACGGATTTGTTTGCGGGCATAAGTATCAGGCATGACACAAGAAATAAAGCCAACCTTCCAACCGACATTTATAGGACTTCTAACCTTCAAAAAATGATGTATATTTAGTAACAAAAATCTTCAATTATATACCTGAGAACGTGAGAAGTCTTCCAAAAGTTGAACTTGGCAAGGTTTTAAGGCCTTTTCTCTGCAGGAAAGCATTTTATTCCTTAGAAGAGTTGTTTGTGATATAAACTGGAAATAGGTGCATGTTAAGTATTGTGTTTGTTATGTTTTTAACTCTAAATGCAAATTGTTTAAAGTTTACTTAAGGGCTGCTACATTAAGTTTCTTTACAAATTTGTTTTACTGACTTGTTCCATGCCCATTGGGCTTGTACTGTTTCTGGTTGAAATGAATAAAGAATATCTATCTATCTATCTATATCTATATATAAAACTTATATATGATCCTTCCATTTATGATAAAAAAATTTTTGTTCGAAACCCCAATTAACAGTTGTTGTGGAGTGTAAAGCTTTCTATTGTGAAATAATTTTCCCAGTTTTGCGGAGCTTTCTTTGCTATTCATGCAACTTGCCAAGACATGTTTGCTCCCAAATTGACGCCCAGCAAATTCAGTTACGATGCTAGACGAACGGAGTGTCTCGACATAAATGGAATGGAATTATTATGTAAATAAGACTGGAATGAGTGAAATCGAAGGAAAATTCTACATTTTATTTGTTTTCTTTTAAAAAAAAAATTAAAAGTAATTATTTTCAATATCGTATATACGCGATATATCGGATTTAAGACATGGGTTAAGCATCAATCTTTTATGATTAAATCTTAAAATAAGGTAACATTTTTTTTTTAAATATCGGGTAGTAATACTGTAACATTTATTTTTTCCTAGATTTTAAGATCATGTTCTGTTACAGTTTCTTATTATAATTTGCATTTTTTTTTCATTTTTGTATCAAGCCGTGTTCACTAACTTTTAAACAGTGTAGTTCACTCGGATTTCTAAGTCGCTTATATGACAGTGTGTATTGCTGGTTTCCAACCGGATTTATTTGATTCGTTTCTACTGCGTTGGATTGGATGGACATTTGTTTTCGGGAAGTAGCCATCTTGAAGACGTATTTTTTACGGAATATTTAAGGGTCCGGATAAGACGGATCGAGGCTTTTTCCAACCAGTAGCCGCAGATGGTTTTTTTCCATCTAGTAGTCAGAGAGTTTTTTTCCATCATAGAGCCAAGCCGAGTACGAGGCTTTTTCCAACGTGAAGCCGCAGTGGGTTTTTTTTTAGTATGAAGCCGTAGTAGGCTTTCTTTCCAACAAGTAGCCGTCGTAGGCTCTTCTCATTACGTAGCCGTACTGATAGATTAGTGATTGAGTAGTGTGAAAACGGTTTTAGTGCTCAATTCAAGGCCTAGAAGCTCGCAGGAAAACCGTAAGTCAGCCGAATATACCTCCGTAGACCTATTTTCTCGCAGATAAGTATATTTAGCATCATTTTGAACTGATAACTTGTGAAGTGAACCTCATGAATCTTCAATATCGGGTGTAGCAAAGTTTTAAAAGTAAAAATCTTGATTTAAGAACTTTTAAGTTAATGACTAATAACCACCTATTAGGCTAAGGTTTTTTGTAATAATAGAATTGCAAAAGTTAGAACTTTTAAGTTAATCATTAATAAATCTTTTTTTCTTGTTTAAGGCTAGTGTTTCACTGTACACCTATCTTATTTTTCAGGACAAAAGGGTTGTACCATATCAAAATTTTCCTTAACAACTACATAACCATTCAGTGTTTTTTAATTTTTTTAGTTGAAGTTAGATCCTTTTTATTTTAAAATGAATGGTGCCCAAAATTTGTACAACCAAAAATTTTAAACAACAATAGAGACTATTTCCAAACAGGCGTACTCTACCAAGAAAAACTGAGCTAGCGTATGTTTAATTTCTTTAGTTCTTTTAATATTAGTATTCACTCAATCCATTCTCAGAAATTAAAAGGGGCTACAAAATTGCGTCTAAACGTGAGGCAATCCCATATCACACCCTAGAATACATTGATCATTTTTAATGTTCCATACGGAACACGTATAAAACGACAAAAAATATAGGCTGTTCATATTGACTAGAATAATGTGATTAACGATTGTTTAAACGTAAATTCAAACAATACTTAATAGAGTCGCATGTTCAATGGTCATCCTCCAAATTAAGTAAAATCAAAACAATAGGTAAGAAAATATATCCATATGAAAACAAAGTCTATTAGCTATGTTTTCTTAAAACTGCAAATTACGAATAAAGAAATAAAGAAAAAGCCTACAAGAAGTAGTTTTTATTAGTGTTCCGTACGGAACGCTTATAAGATCACTTCGGTGTCTGTCCGTCTGTCTGTTTGTCCGTTCGTCTGTCTGCCACACCCGATTTTTTCCTAAACTATTTGATATAGTTAAAATTTGTCACTAATATAGGAACTGATGGCCTTATCAGAGCCGTGTAGTTTTGAAAGTTACATTTTGACTTAAGGGGTTAGTTCTGAGGGGTGAAAGTGAATAATTTTTTTTTACCTGGTCATCGAGTGGGATATCAAATGAAAGCTTGTAAAAATACGAGTTCAAAAATATATATAATGTAATACTTGCGCACACTTTTCTTTGTATTATTTTTTAAAAATTTCGAGAAATCGCTTATCTCGAAAAGTATTGATTAAAAAATTTTGAAAAAATTCTCAAATATCCTACACAGGGTGTAGATTGAATGAAAATTATCACACCTTTAATAATTTATCTGGTATGTAACAAAAAACAAAAATTTCAAGGTCACCAGTTTTCAATAAAGATCATTTGGGGTGTTATTTTGCGTCACTGTTCATTTTACATCTCTATACCAAAAATTTTTAATATAAAAGCAATCAACGTACGGAACACTAATTGCGCAAGTCCGACTTGCACTTGACCGGTTATTTAGTGTCAGGAAGCCAAATTTAATATTTAGTTCGTAATAACGTTTATTTGCAAAGGAAGTACCGGGTAAAAAAACTTTACCAATTTTTTAGGTAAGCATTTATTATGGAAGTTACTATTAGATTATTAGGTGTTCATTGTCAAACGGTCACGCCACACAAAACATTTTTATACCTTTTATCTTCTGAAATTTTGTCTCCTAAACCATAAAATTGCGACAGTTATTGCGGCTAAAGATATTATCATAAATCCCAACACCGTGACCCTCAAGGGGCATTTCAGTAGAAAATTTTGAATATATTCAATAACTGACCCGAGAGCCGGAGGGAAATTTCATGAATAATAATGGATTGTTCACGATATCTCGTTTTATTTTCTAGTGTAAAAGAAAATAGAATCTGTTTGTTGGTGATAAAGGTATAAAAGCTCTTAAAATACCCCTCCATGGCCAATAATAAATTGATATTTATTTAGCTTTGCTTGTATAGTATTTTTCACGATCTAACAAAGTGACTTAGCCACCTATACCACAGTAAACATACTATACAGTAGCGAAACTCAAGGATAACCGCATAGAAAAATCAGATTCGTTTTCAGAAGGTCACGTGGCAATCCGCCATGTTAAAAGTGGACCAGCGCCAGATTTGAAATACAAATAAAGTTGTGCAAAGTTTTATCATTCAAAATCACAGATATAGAAATGTTTGAAAATTTTTGATTTGTTATTTAATACAGCATGAGTAATGTAAAAGTTAATGCAGCATGAGTAATATAAAAAAAAAGAATGGAGCACTTAGTTAGAAAATAAATGAATACAGGTGAAAAACTTGATAGGAAGGTATTTGATGGAATGCTTCGTATTCAACTTCAGTTTTTAATAACCTTATCCGAAAATTCAAAAGTCTATCAAAGTTAAACATCACTGTTTGAGGTTAAAATTTTATTTACATCATTTTTCAAGTAAATTTGTGATTAAAGATGTTTTTTAAGGACTAAATTAATTTAATTTTATTATACGTAATACCTAATGCTATTTTTCTCGTACCGTGAAATAAAGACATATTGTCATTACTAAGATGTCAACATCTTCTAAAATAAGAGCATTTTTTTCTAAGCAGTGTTGTGTTGTTTGGTGTGATAGATCTCTTGTTATTTAAAAAACACTGTTTCTACTTTTTTGGTACTTATTTTTTCTTAAACTACAAAACTATATTGTGTAACTTCGAGAAAGGTTAATATAATATTATTAATGAATTATGAACATATATGTATAGACCTCTATTTTCTATGTGAATGATTCTTAGAGGTTCGATACCTTTTTGTGTTCTGTTATCCGTATTGCTTTTTGATAACGTAATTAACGCTTGCTTTTATTTACAATGAATTAATATTTAGATCAAAGAGTCAATACAGTAAGTTCCTAATTATATTTACATACAATACTTAGTTATGACCAAGCTGATTTGTCAATTACAACTATGTTGGAATGTGGAATCTTTGGCACAATGACACTACTCAGTATATATCACCACTACACCAAACACTTTATTTTTGCACTCGACGCGTGTTTCGCTAACCATATTAGCTTCATTAGGAGAAATGATTGTCTCATATATACCAAGTATTGTCAATTACAGTTTAAAAGAAAAATAACTACATTTAATTTATAGTATAGGTATACAACAATAGAAATAAGTTCTTTATAGGAGGAATATTAATAACAGGTAACTAAATCTTCAAAATTTTAATAGTAACCATAATTACCATCAAAATGGACTTTGATTATGTGTACTGTCCATTTAACGAACTTATTTTAAGAATATTTTACCCCCTGGCACACATCGTCTGACAAAATTATATTACAAAAATTTCTTTGGAATCACATTAAAATTTTTCTTATTTTAATAGCATATTTGATTCAATAATCGATTTATATCAGTTATTTCAATAATCCCATTCCCCAGTGGTTTTGTGATCTCAACACGACACTTAATATTTAAACTTTCAAACCCAGCTTATAAGAAAATATAATATACTGTCTAAAATTTGAAAATAATAAATATGTTGTTATAGGTTCTGTATTCCTTACAATATATTCGCAGAAACTTTTGAAAGATTGGCATGAAGAAGGAGCAATGTAATTTATAGAGAAAGATAGAAAAAAAAAAGTCACTTTCAGAGTACTAATTGTACTTGCAATTAAACAGTGTTAAAATTTATCAGGTTTATTATTAGAAAAGGTGTGTCAAACAATTAATACACATGAAGTTACTGAAAACTAGAAGTCTCTTGAGAATACACCTTTTAGAAAAAAAATATGTTTTTATTTATAATTTACACAAATATAAATAGTTTTAAATAATAGAATACTAGTTTACACAAAAATAAATCTTTCTAAAAACCAGAATTTCAAGGATTATTTATTAATCATAAAAAAATTACACAGGCACACAAAAAAAGTTTTTCATTTCCGAACAGACCGCTATACCTATATGTATTTTTGGGTGCTGAAAGCGAATCTGAGGTCAGAATTGAGCAATCACGTCAGGATATTTAAATAACCAGCCGAACTAAGTTTAGAAATAAATTTCAAGCTGTAATGACCAAATCATTCTACCAATACGAACGTTTTATTAAATCAGTCAAGGTTCCCTGGAAGGCCGTCTCTTGAGCAAATACGCCTAAAAAAAATGTACATTAGTAATGATAATATTGTTTCATGCATATGTAGTATTTTTTCAAAAATGCATTTAAGATAGTGAAAAGTTGTCTTGTGAAAGCAAGCAATAGACGTTTATTAAAATAATCAACAACTGCAACAACTTTAATCGCATACCATGATTTCCATGAAATCATTGTTTCAACTAAAAAAAACAGAGGAACTGCAAAAAAAAAAAATCATTAATGTAGCAACCTAAACTTTGATGGATAATACTGTTGATGATTAAATTTAGTTATGATTTAGAATAAGAGTCTTAGCGCGCCCTGATTGAGTTAGAAGTTTCTTATTTGCAAATTTTAGAGCATAAAAAAGTGTGACTCGAGCAAATAATTTGCGAAAATAGTGAAGTGCTCATTTTATACCTCCGTAACAAAATTTTTTATTTTAAAAGCAGTCAACGTACGGAACACTAATTAAATGACTTACCTTTCAACATCTTTGGGGAAGAAGAAGAAACTAACGCCCGCGTACAGTTTGAATTATTTTTGCAATTCTCAACGGCACAACAATAACCTCCTTTCCCCATGATTATATAAATTGTTTCTCAACCTTTTCGATTCTCTTCACTTACAAACGTTTTTTAATTCTCTTTTTCTACAAACTCTCTCTTCCTTCTGTCTTTATATTCATATAAACTGCAGTCACATCAAGAAACGATGGACAATACATTTCCCAAGACACATTCCGAGATCGGATGTAAACACTGAGCCGCCATTTTGAAAAAGGACCCGTCGACGCACGCGCCGTCAAAATCTCGTCACCAAATTGGAGCTCAGTTTCGCTACTGTAGTATGTTTACTGTGCCTATACTGTCTCAAAATTCAACAAGATTCGAAAGTGATTAATTTATGGCTGTGCAGGGCCGCACTTATATAATTCTTGGGTTTAAAATTTTATTGTGATAACACAGTTGAATTTTAATGTTTTATATACTGAATAATATACAATATGGTAATTACACAAATATATTAAAACAGTGTACAGTGTCCTCGCGTACATTTATTACAATTTTTGAGTTATTAATTAATATTTAGTTCAATTTCGCTAACGCTACTATCTTGCAAATCAATAATAATTTTTTTTTACAGGTTCTCAACTATTTATATTTATGTACATATATATAACAAGGATTTTCTACAGCTGACTCTGTCTTCCTTCTCTCAGCCTTTGATTCCATCCGTTTCTATCTTCCCAGTCTCCGTCTGTTAGACCCCTGTCCTCCATAGCCTCGTCCACATCATCTCTCCACGATCGTCTGGGTCTTCGTCTTTTTCTTCTCCTATAGGGCTCCACTCCGTTATTTTCTTTATCCACCTATTATCTTCGCTTCGTCGTATGTGTCCATACCATTTTAATCGTTTTTTCTTCAATGGTATTTATTGCGTTCGCTTTGATGTTCATTCTGCTTCTTATTTCTTCATTGGTTATTCTCTCCATACGTGTCACTCTACAACATCTTCTCCAATACTCCATCTCTACCGCGTTAATTTTAGATTTATTTCTTTTGTTGATCGTCCATGTTTCTGACCCGTATGTCATTATGCTCTGTATTATTGATTTGTATATGCGTGTTTTGTTTCTCTTTGTAATGTGCTTGTCCCACAGGATCGAATTTAATTGTTGCATGTTCGCGTTTGTCCTAATCTAGCTTTAATCTCTTCTTCTGATGTTGCGTTTTTTTGAAATGGTGGCTCCTAGATATTTAAATCTATCGGTTCCTTTGATTATTGTTTCGTTATCTACTTCTAGATTCTCCACGTTTCCTTCCTTTGTTGTTAGATATTCCGTTTTATCAAAGTTTATTGCTAATCCCGCTTTAGTGTATTCTTCTTTCAGTTTTCTTACCATATAACTGAGATCTTCCTCAGCTTGAGCTATGATTACTTGGTTGTCTGCGAAACTTAGAGTATATAAGTAATCTTCTCGTATTGGGACTCCCATTCCACTACATTTTTTCTTCCATTTTTTTTAATGTTTGTTCGAGGTATATTTTGAATAGTGTTGGGGATGTAGAGCATCCTTGTAATAGGCCTTTTGATGTTTGGAGTCTCTTCCTTATTTTATGTCCTATTTTTATGTTCACTGTGTTGTTTTCGTAGAGAGCTTTTACTGTGTATATTAGTTCTTTGTCAATGCCTATTTCTTTCATTGTGTTCCATAATCTTTGTCTTGGTACTGAGTCAGAGGCCTTTCTTATGTCTATGAAGGCTAGATGAACGTCCCTATTCTTTGCCAGTTTTTTTTCCATTGCTTGTTTTATAGTGTATATGTAGTCTATACATGATTTTCCGGCCATAAAGCCTGCTTGGTCTTCTCCAATTTTTCCTTTTATATTTTCCTCCATGATATTTTTAATAATTTTTCGATACAAACGTCCCAAACTCGATATTATGCTTAGGCCTCTATAGTTTGTGCATTTTTTGCGGTCTCCCTTTTTAAATATGGATACTATATAAGCTTTTGACCATTCCTCTGGTATTTTTTCTCCATTTATCGCTCTGTGGAACATGTTTCTCTCAGCATTCGATTTCATTTACCACACCCCCAGGCTTTGCAGATTTATTATTTTTGAGTGTTTTTATTATCTTCTTTACTTCTTCATAGCTTAGTTCTATCTCTTTTATTTCCTTATTCTGTTCTTCTTCAGGGTTTTCTTCTTGGAATTCTGGTCTATCTTCTGTTAGCAGCTTCTTATAATATTCTTCCCACTCGCTTTCTGGGATGTACTCTATATACGTCTTCTCTCTATTGTTAGTCCTTAATGCTTTAATTATTCTCCATGTGTACATACAGTTTTAAATTTTTTTGACGTGTTGAATACAGTTTTTCCAGTTTTCAACGGTTATATTTTTGACTTCTGTCTTTATCAATTCAATCACATTACTGTTTAAAGTGGGTGTATTATTGTGAGCACGTATATTAGACTTTATTTTATGCCATATCAACTCGATCGTATTAAAGATACAATAATATGGTGGCAGCCGAATTATTACGTGTCCTGCTTTCTTTGCAATTTTATCACAAACATATTCCTTTGAAAAATTGTAACTTTTTAAAACTTCTAACAATTGTTTAGCTGTATAACTTTCATGGAAATATATATCATGTTTGCACAAAAAGACTTGTATTTCCCTTTTTCTACTGGTGGAACTTGAAACCTTATTCATTTGGCGACTATAATAAGATGCGTTATCCATCACAATACAACTATTCGGTTGTATATTCGGCATCAATTTGTTTTGAAGCCAATCTTCAAAAACTTCAGCGGTTGTATCACAACGATAATCCATGCTGGAATCTGAAATATTCTTAGCTGCCAGAAATAGACATTCTGGTATCCAGCCTTCTTCTGACCCCGCATGTAAAATAGTTATTATTTTTTACCTTTATTTTCGTGGAGCTTTGATGTGGCATTTTTTGGATTTATCAATCCATCCTTTACTGGGTGTGTGTCGTGGGTGTCATACTAAGTCTCATCTAGGTAGATCATCGTTCGATTTACCGATCTAGATGTATTTATATTTTCAAGATATTCTATTTTGAGTTGTGGTAAGCGCCGTAACTCCATTATAACTTGCCTTTTGTGTATTTTTTTGAACAAAAACCCCAAACAACGTTAAATACGCCATAAAGTTGTAGTGGAACATTTTATGTCACAACTATCCTCGGACAGCCTCCGTGAAAGTGACAATAGCGTAGGTTGTTCTGCATACATTTGATAAATTTTGTGGCGGATTAAGTCTTCTTGACAGAAATCAATATATTTCGACACACCTTTGTCTTTTCGTGTTTTGTTAGCGCTAGCGAATTATTTACAATTTTCCAAACTGTACTTCCAGGGATACTTGTTAAAGTTGATGTGTTCATCAATGAAAAGTACTTATCGTGGCCTCGCTCCACTAACTTTAAATGAACATTTTTAACTATCACTTTTGTCTCAACGGGCAAACATTTGCGGCTTCTGATCGAAAGGGCTTCGGACGTTTTAAGACACTATTGAACTTGAATATTCTTTATATTTATAAACACGAAGTAGCCAGTAAAATGTTAGATTAAAAGAGAAGTATGTATATCAATTACGACCCTGTTACAGCCAGGTACGTGCGAAGATCCTAACGGTAGTTTAATGTTTTTATTGCATCAATTTTCCAAATCACTTTCTTTAGATCTTGAAAAAGACTATACTTATTTAGATTTAAAAAGGATTATTTCTAGTTTATTTTTAAATAATTTTAATAATCAACAGCTCGAAGTATGGAAGAATTATATCACAGAACTATTCAATGATAAGAGATCGGAATGTGACATGACTGATGCCATGTCAGGCCCACGAATTACTAAAGACGAAGTGTCACTAGCAATAAAGTTAGGAAAAAAATGAAAAAGCAGTTGGATCGGACCAAGTGAGAACAAAAAATTTTGAAACTGTTGTGTAATATAAGAATAACAGCCCAGACAAAACTTTTTAACGCTATTTATGAGACCGAAATACCACTGACTAATTAGCTGAAATCAACATTTATCATGATTCCAAAAACTAATAGAGCAACCAATTGTACTGACCATCGAACCATTAGTCTCATAAGCCATGTTTTAAAAATATTTTTGAGAGTGAGCAGGGTAGGATATATAATAAACTGGAAGAAAGGATATGGAAATAGTCAGTTTGGTTTTCGAAACGGATTAGGGACTAGAGAGGCACTGTTTGGTATCAATGTGTTAATTTTTTTTTTTTTTTTTTTTTTTTTATTGGTCTAGCACACGTGCTGCAGGGAAGTCCCTAAAGCGCTCCAGGAGCGGCACGAGTGCGGAAAAAGCGATTCACGTTGTTCTTGAATCGCTGTAAATTGTACTCGGTGGGAAACACAGCGCTGGGCAAATTATTCCAAAGGGATGACGTTCTCCATATAAAAGATTGCTTGAAAAGCGTCGTACGCGGAGTAACAAGCTGAACCTCATACGGATGCGAAGCACCAACGCGACGTGTATTTCTAACATGCACCGCTTTGGGAGGAATTAAGCGGGCTACATCCTTCGAACACTTTCCATGAAAATACTTGTAGAACAGACTCAAGTCGCCAACCGTTCTTCGATGTTCCAGCGAATCAAGGCCGCCGGTCAATTCCGGGTCCCCAATCAGACGGACCGCTCTTCTCTGAACAGAATCCAACAAATGCAGTGTATGTTTGGGAGCGGAGCCCCAAACGTGGGAGCAGTATTCCATAGTTGGTCGAATTTGGGCTTTGTAAAGAATTAACAGTTGCTGTGGGGTGTAAAGCTTTCTGGTTCTAAATAATATTCCCAACTTTTGAGAAGCTCTCCTTGCTATGCCTGCAACATGTTCATGCCAAGACATATTTGCTCCCAAACTAACGCCCAACAAATTGAGCGACGATGGTAGGGAATGGAGTGCCCCGACATAACTATGTCGGGTTCAGCAACGTTAACTTTTTTAGAAAAAACTGCCGCTTGGGTTTTTGTAGCGTTAAATTCCACTTGGTTACTGTCACCCCAAGATAGAATTTCTTCCAGGTCTTTGTTAAGTTGAAGGACCTCGTGCTGTCTGCGGATATTCGCCTGAGCAGCCGATGTCCGAGCGTTCAAGGTGAATGAAGAGACAAGCGTACTGTCATCTGCAAAGCTATAGATTGGATTCCCCGGTCTTTTCCAGCAGATCGTTAATGTAAATGAGAAAGAGAGTAGGAGACAGTATGGAGCCCTGGGGCACACCGGCGTTGATAGTGAGGGTGTTAGAAAGAAATCCGTCGACCGCCACTCGCAAAGAACGCTCTCTGAGGAAACATGAGAGCCACAAACAGAACCTTTCAGACATACCATAAGAGCGCAACTTAGCCAACAGTCCATCGTGCCAAACACGGTCGAATGCCTTGGATATGTCAAGAGCAACCGCTCGAGATTCTCCAAAGTGTTTAATTGCGTTGTTCCAAACATGTGTTACATAAGTCAGAAGATCTCCTGTTGATCTATGTTTACGAAAACCATATTGGTGATCGCTAATAATATTGAATCGTTCAAGATATTTTAGAAGCTGCTCATTGATAACCTTTTCCATGACTTTCGATATTATTGAAAGCAATGCAACTGGTCGGTAGTTATTTGGCAAGGTCTTCTTACCTTTTTTAGGTATCGGCTGAACTGTAGCACATTTCCAGCAGGAAGAAAATATTCCCTTTCTGTAGGATAGGTTGAAAAGTCTACAGAAAAACTGGTATTAGTTCCCTTGCACAGTTTTTAAGAACTATGGCAGGTATTCCGTCAGCTCCAGAAGCCTTCTTGGTGTCTAGCTTCATTAAAATACGCTTTATGATGCGCTGTCTGAAGACAACATCGGGCATCCTTGACTGCAATATGGGAATAGTAGGTGGTGTTTTTCCTTGGAAATCGACAGTAGAATGTGAAGCAAAGAGTTCAGCCAACAAGTTCGCTCTCTCAACAGGTGTGGTTGCAATGGAATTATCTGGCCGTGTGAGTGGTGGTATGGTGGATTTGGTAAAATTTTGACTAACTGCCTTAGCGACTGCCCAAAAGGACCTGGAATTGTTGGGACAAGCGAGAAGTTTGTTTCTAATTCGTTGATTGTGTGCCTCCTTGGTTTCGTCGATAATTCCCTTGCATCTGTTCCGGGCATGAACAAAGATGTTTCGATTTAAGGTGTTAGGATTTTCACGCCATTGTCGGTAGGCAAATATGTTTAGAAGCAACAGCTTCTTTGCATTTTCGGTCGAACCAAGGCTTGCCGTTGTAGGACCATTTCTTCGAAAAAGGGATGTAAGCTTCCATACCAGCCAAAATAACATCGGAGACCTCCCTGGCGCAGTCAGATGGGTTATCGGATCGAAAACAAACGTCCATCCAAGGGAAAGTTCGAAAGTATTCCATGAGATCTTCCCATTTAGCAGATTTGTAGTGCCAAATCTTGCGCGGCCTAGGCGCCTCTCTGTCACTGATTGGCAGGATACTCGATATCGAAAGCAGTTTATGGTCGGAAGAACCTAACGGCGGATTTACGGTGACCGTGTAAATCTCCGGATTGGTGGTTAAAAACAGGTCAAGAAGACTGGCGAACTCCCCGTCCCGATCAGGGATCCGTGTTGGTTCGTCAATAAGCTGAGTTAAGCCATAACTGATTGAGAATGATTCAGCTTCACGACCTTGTTCGTCGGTAGTATTTGAATATTTGAGCCAGTTGATATTGTGGACATTAAAGTCGCCCAGGATGGCAATTTCGGCACTTGGATAGTTACTTTGTAAATGATCGATGGTGTCTGCAAGAGAAGCGAAAAGTGTTCGAAAATTGGTATCACTTGGTTAATTCAGAGATGTCGCGATATCAACCAAAATGTGTTCCTTTGTTCAATTGACTTTGAAAAAACCTTTGAGAGGGTATGCCACGAAAAACTTCTAAAGATTTTAAAAACGGCTGGTACAGACGACAAAGACATTAGTATCATCGTCAATTTGATTTGGCATCAGATAGTTGAAGTACGGTTGGAGCACTATCGGATGAAATTAAAATCAAGCGGGGAGTGCGTCAGGGTTGTATTCTATCGCCCTTGTCGTTCAACCTCTATTCGGAGGTGATATCAAGTACTCACTAATACCACTGAAGGAATCAACATCAACGGCGTTAACATAAATAACATCAGATACGCCGACGATACATTAATTATCACTAATAACGGAAAAGATCTACAAAAACTTATGGATAAAATCACTGACACGTGTACACAGTTTGATTGAAGACTTAATTTAAATAGAATATATACTTATAAACAAAGAATCTAATATGGAAGATAGTGGTATTATAGCCAGTGGCACAAAGATAGAGATAGTTGATAATTTGATATACATTGGTAGCAATATCAACGACCACTGGAATCCGACTGTGAAAGTCAAAATTCGGATAAAGAAGGCCCGAGCCGCATTTATGACGAACAAAAAAAAACCTTAACTAGTCACGACCTATCGTTAAAACTACGGATAAAGATGGTAGGCTGCTATGTCTTTCCGGTTCTCTTGTACGGCATGGAAGAGTGGCTCTAACTGAAGCAATGCTTAAACTTCTAGAGGCATTCGAGATGTGGGTGTATCGACGACTGCTGAAAATCAGTTGGATGGGCAGAATTAGTAACAACAGCGTTCTCGCTGGCATGGGTGGTCACGACCATCATAATAAAGAGGCAATCGTATCCGTACAAAGGAAGAATTATTTTATCATTGAACACGTTGGATAGATGAGAAATCGTTGTACTTAGGATTAGACCATGTCTCTTTGGAATTATTTTCTGTCGTATCTCTTAGAATTACACGAATCTCTTCGATATTAGAACACATAAACACTTCAAATTAACAGTCTAGTTGCGATTTCTCAATATTTTTTTTTTTTTAAATTCAAGTTAAAAAGTAGTCTACTAGGAACATTAATTTAGATGAAACTTATACTTTTGGGGCATATTTATTAATAACACTTAGTCATAAGCTGTTCTCTTCTCCTTAGGGCCTAGATTCTTGGTGCCATTACAACCGAAAAGAAAAGATTTTCAATCTTGCGTCTGATAAATAAACAAGTATACTTTTTTTACCTGTTTTATCTACAATACATACATGTTTTCTTAGTTTCCTGTTGTGTTGCTATCAGAGATCCGGCACGCATTCCTATATACATCAAACGACGGACGTTAATTTAAAATCCATTATTCTTCCAAACATCCATAGTCGAACTAAGACGTCGCTGGTAATATATTTCTCTTATATTTGTTATGGACGTCCAATAACGGATGTCTAATTTATTTAGTAAATTTAGAAAAAATCTTTTTTGTTTGCCTATAAAGTGATTCGAATACAATATTTTTCGTTACGTGCTAATTTAAATTAATGTACACCTTCTGTCCGACAAGAAAGGAAACTTTTCATAGAAAATGAAATAAACCAGTTCTAATTGTTAAAATCATACATTGTAATCAACATACTTTCCTTCAACTTTAATACATTGTGGCTTGTAAAGTTGGGGAAAAAGAAAAAATCACAAGGTGCTAAACCTGGTGAATACGGAGATTAATTGAACACACAAACTTCGTGTTTCAGAAACTGTCTCAAAGTGACCGAATAACAAGATAAGTCGGTCAATTTGATTTTGGAATTATCAATTTCTTTTTAAATCGATCACATGGATTAGTGCAAATTTTCTTTCATGAAATCAAGTAGTGGTTAACTTCAGTCAGTCAAATTTTTGGGCTATTTAATTGTTTATCGTCTTCAAACGTCCCACAATTAATTTGAAATCACTCACACAAAACACTCACTCTTACACAATACGGGACAAATATTTTCCATTTTGAAGCATTTGCTGAGTTTTGGTTACCACGTGTAATTTACAAAGTCAATAGGGGCTTTTTATTTAGAAGCTTATATTCCGACGGTTTGTCAATAGATATGGTCACACTTACCACTATATCTAGGTATCTAATAGCACAGTTATAAACAAAATTAAAACCTGATATCCATTAAAAATTAGAAAAAAATATTAAGCACAGAGCGGGGGTGCATACTTATTATAAGAAAACAAAAGTACTAGATTTTTCCTGGAATTTAGATATTTGAATACCATAAAAAAAGAACAATCTAAAATGTGTTATACACGTAGCAAATACGTAACAAATGCGGTGGGTTCAATTAGGGACGACCAAATCACGTGTCGGAGCTTTAATAACTGTGAAGAGGATTTTTTGGACATTCTTGGAAATATGTAACGCATTCTCTTCGTGTGTATGAACAAAATGGACATAATGATCATGGTCAAGAACTAGACTTTATTAAGGAGAACACACCATTCTTCAACGTAATAATAAAGGCCGACAAAATAAAGCTACAAAATGGCCTAAAAAGAAAATGAGGTTAGGTCCTAGATTTTGTTTTTTCTTTTATTGTCAAGGACTGAACATGATTTTTTTCCTAGTAATTTTTAACCTCTGCACGGAACGACCATGGCTCCTAAAATATGGAGGCAGGGAGCGTTATATCTTTAAATCTGGGGTGCAAAACCAGATTAGTGAATATCACAAACATCAGTTATGTTGGGAATGTGGAATCTTTGGTACAATCACACTACTCAGTATATATCACCACTATATCAAACACTTTATTTTTGCATTCGACGCGCATTGTGATAACTATGTTAGCTTTATTAGGAGCGATAATGGACACGTTAATCATCGCTATGATTGACAAGTCAATCATCGCTCCTGATGAAGCTAACATGGTTAGCGAAAAGAGCATTGAGTGCAAAAATAAAGAGTTTGGTGTAGTGGTTATATATATATTGAGTACAATCATCAATATTTTGATCCCTTGTAACGAAGCAAGGTCCTTGATACGATTCTGTATAGGCATGTCTAAGCAAACATTAAATAACATAGTTTTACGAATAATATATAAACTGTTAAGAATTTAGCGTCTTTTACTCAGTTAATGTTTAGCCATGAACAATCAAGGACAATTGGATATTGTGTATACAGATTGCTGCAAAGCTTTTGACAGACGTAATCATGATGTGTTGTTCTGGAGGAAATGGAAAAGTTAGTTCTTTATAATAGTTACACTTTAAGGAAGTACATGGCAACATTGGGTGTACTTTAGGGCTCAAAACTGGAACTTCTTTTTAATCACTTTGTGTCACATTATGGGAAGAAATTTTTTTTGCCAAGGACTTAATTTTTTTTTTTCCTATTGCACAACGGAATGATTACATTATTTATTTATTTAATATAACTATCCTACAGAACAATCCAATTATAGGGTAGGAACATTCAAATATAACAAATACAAATAGATAAGTATCTATCAAATTAGTTTATAATAATTCTAATAACTACACTACAAGCTAAAGAAAAACAAAAGAAAAGAGAGACCTAATCCACAGTTAAATATGACCAACGTAAAGATGTTATATTGTAACAGAAAATATCAACTATATGTTTGACCCTTTCATAATTCATGCATATAACGTATAGCGGCGAGAACATCAACAAGTTTGTTCTTGGAACAGGCATGTAGAAATGGGAATGGCTTAGGCGAGCGTGTTGAGATGGCACACGGAACCTAATACTTGAGAGGGTGCCAGGGCATTCGATTCTGTTGTTCAAGATTTTATATAAAAACAAGATCGTAGCATATTATCTACGCCGAGATAGGCTAACAATACTAAATCTTCTCAATAGAACATCATTAGGGAAACCCTAGTGGATAAATACCATCAAATTTAAACCAGAGGAAGTTCACAAATCGTTTTTGGATTATTTCAATGTGATTACTGTGGATGTCATATGTTGGGTACCAGATAACTGAACCATATTCCAGTTTAGAACGAACCAAAGCATTGAATAAAGTAATAAGGGTTTTAAATATTTGAAAGATCTCTAGAATTCCTCATGATGAAACCCATGCACTTATAAGAAGAAGCAATGGTCTCATGTATATGGTCCACAAAACTGAGTTTAGCATCAAACGTTACACCAAGATCTTTGAAACTATGCTTCAAAGGCAGTTGAAATTGCTCTACGGACGGTCTGATAAAAAAAAACTGTATCTTAACGCAGCTGGAGTGTAACGTAGCCTGTTATAATTATCCTCCCAGAACAAGAGAGTTAAAGTACTGTGGGTTCCAGGATATTCGGGGATAAAAGTTAATGAAAACACGGACGAATTAGCAAGATTTAGAGCTACAACACCATATAGGGGCCCCAGAACCAGCGTTTGGTGTACAAATGGTGACAAAAACGACAATCAAGAGATGGTCACATCAGCAACATCTCGATCATTTGGTCGCAACATCTAGCGAAAGACCGGAGAGGAATGTAATTAGCGGCCCCTCAAAAAAACTAACAACTGGCTTCCTTTGTTTAAGAAGGGCTCAGATCAAACTAGCAGTGAGACTGTTCATCGGCTACTGTCATCTGAGGAAATAGTTAACCGAAAATGAGTATCCACAATGGTCCAGCGACATGTAGACTACATAGTGAAGAGGAAACCTCTACGCACATCTTATACGAGTACACGGCTTTAAATCAGAATAGATATGCACTGTTCGGAGATCTACATCGTGGTGATAAATTCATCCATTATATAACGCTACATCGAGTCCGAAGGGGACTATTTTAAACAATTTTGCCAAAATAATGGTTTTTGTTTTCATTCTGAAGGAGTCCTGTTTACTTTGAGACACGCTGCATCTTTATAGATGGATACTATTCCCAATTTCTATAATTTTAACTGTCTATTACTTATTATTTTATTTACGCAAATAATTTCGTTATATTTAAATTGCTTTGTAAATTGTTACTTGCGGGGCAATAAAAATATTATTCTTATTATAAAACTATTATTACACACTTATGAAGGTTATCGCTATCGATAGCTCAGTTTCTTTTTTGGAAAGGTTGGATACCATTTCCCATAAAAATATTCATTCTGTGCGTTTACAGAATACTATATAAGGTTATTTGAACTAAAGGTGTTTATTTCCAGAAAGTCAATATCTAACACGCTGCTCATAGAAGCAAACTGCTTTACCGACACACCAATGTAAAGATTCTCGTATCGTCTGTACTTGTTCTATTGATTTTGAGAAAAGAGATTTTAAGCGCCATCTATGTAACATCCTTTGAAATATAGTATCTGATTAACCTAAAATGGAAAAAATCTATATTTAGGGGAATGAAATATTCATTTAGAGCTGAGTGTAGAGTTCTGTTGCAGTTTAAGTATTTTGGTTCAGCTGAATACAGTTGTCGTATTTCTGACAAACTTTAAACTAAAAAAAAAATACGGTAGAGCATATTTTAGAATCATTCCTCAAGGTTGGTTCATCAGTTTTGTTAATTACGAAAAATTTTCAAAAGCATCCATTATATTATAAAGAAAACAGTCAAGTGCATGTCGAACTTCGCATATTTCGTGTTCCATACCCTGATGAACAAAAATTTTTGTTACGGAGGTATAAGGTGATCAGTGACTTCAAAAAACACACCCCAAATGAGTTTTCAAAAATAAATATCTAGGATTCGGATACAAACTTGTTTGTGAAAGCTAAGAAAACGTGAACTTCTATATCATTAGGAAAATTGCAAAATACAATGTCTATCAAAGTTCTGTCTCTAGTAGAATTAGTATATACAGTAATACCCCGCTTAGCGCGACCCCCCGTTACGCGCGGTTTCACTATAACGCGAATTTCAAATTTCGCGCTCATGTAGTCATTAACTTCTCTATGGTCGCGGGGGGATCCCCGCTTTCTCTGAATATTCTCTTTGAAGAATTGGGAATTCCCTGTCCTTCGACTTTGTTCTATGGGGATTTTCTCGTTCGTTTCGTGTGTTCATTTGTTCCGTAATGTTAGTTCGGTCGGCTGGCAGTTTTGTTTTAATATTTATTGGAGATACATACATACATAATTTAACCCTACGTTAAAAATGCCGCCTGTAAAGAAAAAAGAGCGTAAAAGCGTCACTTTGGAATTGAAGATGAAAGTGTTAAGAAGAATGGAAAATGGAGGCAAAGCAACAATTGTTGGGAGAGATTTTGGACTCTCAGAATCGACTGTGAGAACGATTTATAAAAATCGGGAAAAAATTAAAATCTCCAGCGAAGGTTCAACACCTATAAGTGCAACAAAACTTTCTCGTTCGAGATCATCTATCTTAGAAAGAATGGAGAAATTACTGTCAGTCTGGATCGAAGATTTGAATAAGAAGAACACACCACTAAGTCAAGATCTCATATGCACAAAAGCAAAATCTTTGTATGAGATGCTGAAAACAAAAGAAGGAGAAGGGAGTGCCACTCCGACTTTTGCTGCCAGCAGAGGCTGGTTCCATCGGTTCAAGCAGCGTTCTGATCTTCACAATATCCACATAACAGGCGAGGCGGCCAGCGCGGACATTCAAGCTGCAGCTGAGTTTCCAGACAAGTTTCAAGACTTCGTTAGACGAGAGAAAATTCCTGCTTGTCTCATCTTCAATGTTGATGAGACCGCACTTTACTGGAAAAAAATGCCATCTCGAACATTCATTTCTAAGGAAGAACGCCAAGCCAGTGGTTTCAAAGCTGCGAAAGATCGACTAACACTTCTGCTGGGTGGTAATGCCACTGGTGATTTCAAACTGAAACCTTTACTAGTGTACCATTCAGAAACACCCCGTGCAATGCGAGGCACAGACAAGACAAGTCTACCAGTTGTGTGGCGATCAAACAGAAAGGCGTGGGTTACACGGGAAATTTTTCAAGAATGGTATTCTAATAGTTTTTGCCCATCAGTCAAATCATACTGTGACAGAAATGGGCTTGAACCTAAAGTTATATTACTCTTAGACAATGCCCCAGGACATCCAACCTCACTTGATACGCCCAGAGACTTAAAAGTGTACGTAAAGTTCCTTCCACCAAACACTACGTCAATATTACAACCTATGGACCAGGGAGCAATAGCAAACTTCAAAGCTTATTACCATCGCCGCACTTTTAGCCAACTAATTCATGAAACTGACGGGGAAGGAAGACAGTCTATGCGAGAGTGGTGGAAGTCATACAACATTATGAAGTCTATTCACAACATAGAAGAGGCTTGGAAGGAAGTTAAAATGAGTTGTATGAATGGGGTGTGGCGTAATCTTTGGCCAGATGTAGTGGAAGCACCTAGAAGAATTGTCCAGATGCAGAGACAAGTGCTTGAAGACATTGCTGCAATGATTGAGGGGTCTGAACTTGAAGATGTCACGGTAGAAGATCTCGTAGAACTTGTAGCAACGCACGACGATCCTATTAGCAATGAAGATCTGATCGAGTTACAGAATAATCCTATCTACGATGAGGAAGAACAAGTAGAAGAGAAAGTTTTATCTTCAGGGGAAATACAAAATGCACTTTCAAAAATTTATTCAGGTTTGGACATATTGCAGAGTATAGACAATAATGATGACCGTGTCTTGACCGTGTGTCAAACAATTAAAAACAGTGTTGGGTGTTATGAACGTATTTTACAAGAACGTAAACAAAACGTTACCCAAAAGACAATAGATGTATTTTTCCGTAAAAAATAAGAGTATGTATTGCATAAAGTGTTCTTAGAATTAAAGTGATTGATTAAAATGATTTGTATTTTTTTGTATTAAATTTTGACTATGTTTAATCATAAACCTCGATATACGCGAATTTCAGTTAACGCGATTTTTTTCGGAACGTATCCCTCGCGTAAAGCGGGGTATTACTGTATTATCATTTATATAATCCCAATGCTATTCAAATTGGTCGATAGACTATTACTGACACATTCCAAAAAAATTATGTTAACATCTCTCACAATAATTATTTTGGGTTCTTTCTGTGCATCTGTGTTTATACAGTTATTGTACAGAGTGAGTCAACGCGAAAGTAAAGTACATTATCTCATTTGTTTCGGGAATGAAGAAAAAATGTTAAGTACAATAGTTTTAGGGAATGTTAAGGTGCACAGTTTAAAATTATTTTTGGGTATACAAGTACTTCAAAAAAGTGTGGCCGATATAACATATGTTTTTTTAAATGGAACATCCTATTTTCTAATTTATTTTTAAATTCTCCGTAAAATTTTGTAACTTTTTTATTAATAATATTATATACCTATACCTAGTAGTTTTCCTAATATTTCAATTTTTTTTTTAAAAAAATTTCCAGTAGCGCCATTGTTTCTGAACATGAAATACTCATAATTGGTACGAGCGTTCTATAAAGATGAAAAAAAGATATATGTGAAGAAATTTGAGTTAGATGCTACAGGATGTTCAAAATAAATTTATACATTTCGACTATTTTAAACTGAAAAATCTCAAATTTTTTAAATAGCACACCTTGTATATTGTTATTTTTTCTGATAGATTTTACAAAACCCTCCAACTTTTATTAAGTATGTCATATACCTATTTCTAATAGTTTTCGATTTATTTTGAATTTTTCAATTTTCCCTTTTTTTTTAATACACTTACGCTATTGTGAAATAATAATAATTTTAATATAGTTTAACTTATCTAATAATTAATTATTATGACGTAATAAATGTTCAAAAATACGCTCGTCTACTTGAATACACATGTTTAGTGGTTTTACTACATTTTCCTTCACTTTCCTTCGCATAAAGGGCGTTATTGTCCTGTACGCAACTCATATCCAATTTTCCAATCTACTGGTGTTGTAGGGGGATTCAGAAAAACACTATCTTTAATGTAGCCCCACAATAAGAAGTCTAAAGGTGTTAAGTCACATGATCGAGGGGGCCACTGAATGAATCCATCCTTAACCCTTCATTTTTGTGGGTAACGATCGTTTAAAAATTCCCGAACTTCCCGGTGGTAATGAGCAGGAGCTCCGTCTTGTTGAATTCACATTTGTTCCCTTTCAAAGTTATCAACTTCTTCAAGAAGCAGGGGTAATTGGTTTTGCAAAAACTTTAGATATCTAGGCCCGTTAAGCGGTTCGCGGAAAAAATATGTAGTTCCATATGAAGGGAATGATACTTGTACTTTCTCGTGATGCGATTAGCCGTGGATTGGGATGTGTCAGATATGTCAGGTAGTTGACGGCTGCTGACCTGGGGATTATCTTCAACATGAAGTAAAATCTCCGTTTCTTTTTTCTCATTGGTAGCATTTTGGTATACTACTTTCCGTTTCGTATACTCAACGCTACCACTACCATCAAACCGTTCCATTAAGCGCTGAAAAGATTTTCTGCCAAAAGACAATTTTTTACAATTTAGGAAAATCCATAACTATTACCTTTATACGTCACTTACTGCAACAAATTAAACTATTTTTATTTGCTTAATAGACATGTCAACATTTGACAATGCCTACATTTTTGTTTTGTCTTGGCAACTATGATGTTATAGCGTAAGTGTATTAAAAACAAGACAACAACTATTAGAAAGAGGTATATGACATACTTAATAAAAGTTGGAGAGTTTCGGAAGATCTATCAGAAAAAATAACAATATACAGAGTGTGCTATTTAAAAAATTTCAAATTTTTCAATTTAAAATAGTCGAAATGTATAAATTTATTTCGAACATCCTGTAGCATCTAACTCAAATTTCTTTACAAATATCTTTTTTTCAACTCTATAGAACGCTCGTACCAATTATAAGTATTTTATGTTCAAAAACAATGCTACTGGCAATTTTTTACGAAACTGAAAACTAGTATTTTTAAAAAAAAAATTGAAATATTAGAAAAATTACTAGGTTTAGGTATGTAACATTATTAATAAAAAAGTTATAAAATTTTACGCAGAATTCAAATATTCTATTAAAAAAATGTTATATAGGCCACAGTTTTTTTGAAGTACCCTGTGTACGACATAGTCTCCTTTTAGGCTTATACACTTCGTCCAACGATGTTCTAGTTTGTTGGTCCCTTCCGAATAATAGGATTTGTCCAAGTCTGCAAAATATCCATTAGTGTCTGCAATTACCTCCTCGTTTGAATAAAATCTTTGTCCCGCCAGCCATTTCTTCAAATTGGGGAACAAATAGTAGTCCGAGGGAGCCAAGTCTGGAGAATAGGGGGGATGTGAAACGAGTTGGAATCCTATTTCCATTAATTTTGCGACCACAACTGCTGAGGTGTGTGCTGGTGCGTTGTCGTGATGGAAAAGGACTTTCTTGTAGGCCAATCGCGGGCGTTTTTCTTGCAGCTCGGTTTTCAAACGGTCCAATAACGATGAATAATATTCACCGGTAATAGTTTTACCCTTTTCCAGATAGTCGATGAGGATTATCCCTTGCGAATCCCAAAAGACAGTCGCCATAACCTTTCCGGCCGAAGGAACGGTCCTCGCCTTTTTTGGTGCAGATTCCCCCTTGGTAACCCATTGTTTAGATTGTTGTTTTTGGTCTCAGGAGTATAGTAATGTATCCATATTTCATCCACAGTGACGAAACGACGCTTAAGGTCCTTCGGATTCTTCTGGAACAGCTGCAAACCATCCTTGCAACACTTCACACGATTCCGTTTTTGGTCAAGCGTGAGCAATCGCGGCACCCATCTTGCGGACAGCTTTCTCATGTCCAAATGTTTATGCAAAATATTATGTACCCGTTCAGTCGAGATGCCTACAGCACTAGCAATCTCACGCACCTTAACTCTTCTGTCATCAATCACCATATCATGGATTTGATCCATGATTTCTGGAGTCGTAACCTCCACAGGCCGTCCAGAACGTTCAGCGTCACTTGTGCCCATATGGCCAGTCCGAAAATTTTGAAACCACTTATAAACTGTTTTAATCGAAGGTGCAGAGTCACCATAATGTTTATCAAGCTTCGTGGTGCCATCACTCGGACTTTGCACGGACTTTCCAAACCAGCCTCGTAAAATATATTTTTTTAAATATACGTACTTTCTGCAGTGCCCAGGTGAATGTAACCCCTTAATATCTAACAGTTTAAAGTATCCATTTGTAATGTTTAAATTGGGTTATATTTTAGTTCGTAAAAGTCAAATTCAGTATCAGTTTTAGTACTTCATGTTTGTGCGGAAAGTACTTCATAACTAATTTTACCATTTTTCAAAAGTTTTTTAGAAGTTCGCGAATTCATAGTGTAATTGCAAAGAAAAAGATAAAAAATGCACACATACAATCGCACATATAACTATTAATTTTGGTACATATCACTTGAGAGCGTTCGGTAGTGCCAATTAATTAATGCCATTCATTATATGTCATAGACACTAATTGATCGTTAGCGAGACTTAATGAACGTGCACAATCTAATTGGGATATGGATAGGGTTGAAATACGCAAAAACTTAATTAATTAGTGTCAACTTAGTTTGTGATTATCACAGTCGATTTAAATGTTGTAGCGTTTATTTTCAACAGTATTCCCAATTTTTATAACGCTCCATGGTCTTTGTATAAATAGTATTAAAATGCAGTATTTAAACATTTATCTAGTAAACAATTTTATTCTGCACCGCTGACAGCGTAAATTTGAACAACATGCAGCCTTGTTATGTTATCCTGTATATATTATTTTGTTAGCTCATACTTATTAATTTGGTTATAGTTTTCTAATATTTCCAATTTGTGCAATTTTTTTTAATATAAATTTGCAATTCAAGCACTTTGATATGCTTAAATATGTTTTAGTAGTGGAAGGTTTGGGCACATTTAATATTATAATATATATCGGGTGGCGCATAAGTAACGCTATGATTTATTTAATGAATAACTTTTTTCTTTCTGATTTTATTTAACGTTGGCGTTTATTAAAATTTAGAATATAGTTTGGAAATATGTTCACATTATGTTTTGAAGATAATATCTTTCAAATGGTGCCCATTGTTTGCTTCGACCCGACGTGCTCTTTCCAGAGCATTTCCCATAACTTTTCTTAGAATTTCAGGTCCCAGCGCCCTCACTTCTTCTCGGATATTCGCCTTAAGCTGTTGGATGGTTCTTGACTTATTGGCATATACCTTACTCTTTAGGTAACCCCAAAGAAAAAAATCGGGAGCCGTTAAATCGGGCAAACGCGGTGGCCAGTTAAAATCAGAAAAACGGGATATTATTCGATCGGCAAAAATTTTGCGCAGGAGAGCCATAATTGGACGAGCTGTGTGAGCTGTGGCTCCATCTTGTTGGAACCACAATTCTGGATTGTTCTCTACCTCGGGCCTTAACAAATTTTCAATCATTGCCCGTTATTGAATGCCATTCACATTAACCACAACTTGTTCGTCGTTTTCGAAAAAATATGGTCCAATGATCTTTTCTGAAGTTATTCCACACCATACTGTGCATTTAAGTGGGTGCATTTGATGTTCAACAATTATTCTTGGATTTTGGGTGCCCCATATTCTGCAATTTTGTTTATTCACGTGACCATTGAGGTGAAAATGGGCCTCATCGCTCATTATGAGTTTGTGAATAAACTCGTTGTTTTCTAGGCACAATTCTTGCAAACGGCGACTATATTGAATGCGTCTTTGTGCATCATTTGGTTTTAATTCATGAACCAATTGAATCTTATATGGGAAAAGGTGTAAATTATGTAAAATTCTTTGCAAAGACCGCCTAGACATCACCAACTGCTGAGAACGGCGCCTGGTGGAAGTTTCGGGGTTTTCCTCAATACTTGCTTGCACCCGAGCAATGTTCGCATCATTTCGAACTGCACGATGACTTCCAGCACGCAGAAGATCACAGACAGCCCCTTGTTGCCGAAAACGCTGAACCAATCGGTAAATTGTTGGAGCGCTAGGTGCATTTCCAACATGAAAGAAATTTCGATATGATCTTTGTGTCTGAATAATCGAATGCTGACTTTCATAATAAAATTGAACAACTTTGGTTCTTCGTTCTGTGCTGAGTCTTTCCATCATAAATTTCCCAAGATTTTCAAAGTTAATTCTGAAAAAAAAAAATAAAAAAAGACGTTAACAAAAAATGTATTCACTTATTAAATCATAACGTTACTTATGCGCCACCCTATATAACAGGCCAAGTGTAAGTAGGACTTGCGCAATTAGTGTTCCGTACGTTGATAGCTTTTGAAATAAATATTTTTTGTTACAGATATATGAAATGATCGGCGACTTCACAAAACATACCCCAAATGAGTTTTCAGCAAAGTTTTTTCCGATCTTTACTGAATACTGATGGCCTTGAAATTTTGTTTTTTTTGTATCTACCAGATAGATTATTAAAGCTAATTCATTCGTGATAATTTTCGTTCGATCTACACCCTGTGAAGAATATTCCAGAATTTTTTCAAAATTTTTTGATCAGTACTTTATGAGATAAGAGGGGGGACAGCGATTTTTCGCAATTTTTTAAAAATACTAAAAAAGTGTGCGCAAGTATTACATTACATATATTTTTTTAATTCGCGTTTTCACAAGTTTTCATTTGACACCCCACTCGATGACCTGGTAAATTTTTTTTTTCGTTTCCGATTTCATCCCCCAAAACTAACCCCATAAGTTAAAATTTAACTTTCAAAACCACACGGCTCCGATGGGGCCATCCATTTCTATATTAATGCCAAATTTCAACTTTCTATGTCAAATAGTTTAGGAGAAAATCGGGTGTGGGAGACAGACGGACGGACAAACAGACAGACGGACAGACGGACAGAGAGACAGACGGACAGACACCGAAGTGATCTTATAAGTGTTCCGTACGGAACACTAATAAAAACTACTTCTTTTCGTTATTCGTTATTTGCAGTTTTAAGAAAAGAGGTGTGGGGCGTCGAAAATGTTCCTGGCTGAAAAATATACGAAATTGGACAGGTCTGCCTGTTTTTTTAACTTTATAGGTTATGCACGCACTGGAGCGACTTAAAACCAACGGGGATTTGTTGGAAATTTCATTACGAGGAGTTTTTTGTCTCGATCCGACTTATATAATCCAAGTTGTTCACATTTTAAGCTCAAAGAACGCGTTCTGAAAACTTAAATTGTTTATAAACAAAAGAGCACAAGTTCTCCGAGGTCCAAAACTCGGGACAATACTCCTGGTGATACCAAAGAGAGGATAAAATCATAATATTGCTATATTTAGACTGTACAATTTCAAATGCTTTTTTCTACTGTACTCTTAAAAGTCATTTTCTGAACTCTCGTCATAACCTATTATTACTATAACTGATCCTCTAATGGAACAAAAATCATAAAAAACTGAGACAACATTTTAGAGAGTTACCGTTTTGCACACTACAAAGTTAGCGCTTCTAATGTTTTATATTTTGTTGTTGGACAAAGGGTAAAAATCTCGGATCACGTTACACGTTACACATAAAAAATTTTGTAATTAAATTTAAATTAATCTACTTTTATCGTTGAATATACCATCAGCAGATATATTTTTTCTATTTACTACTACTAACCTGAACTAACCTGATTTCAACAAGATGGGGAATCTTCAAGCATTGAAGAATTTTTAATAAAAGAATTGATTTCGAAAAGAAGTAATATAATTTGTGCTCCATGTAGCCCTAAAAAAAGACTGTAGCTTGATATACAATAAAGATTTTTTCTTCTTAAATACTGTACATTCGAATTTTTTTCTGGGACGCGTTGTACAGAGGAGAATGGTAAACGTCTCCTGTTAACATTTATTTGTTCGGACATGTGGCATACTAAACACAGATTAAATCCCACAAACCAATCTCTACAAGCTAACCATTACCCTGCAAACCGGCAAAAACGGTTTCGCTACAAATTCATTACCCTTGTCACAAAAACTTTCCTGTCGTCAAACCGTAGCTTGTTCGACAGTAAAAGATTAAATGATGATGACCTTTTCGGCTAGCCTAAGTGATATAAAAACTTAACGCTAGAGAACTCCAGTTTATGGGGCTTTGTTTAATA
The DNA here is from genome assembly GCA_019049505.1 of Pachyrhynchus sulphureomaculatus. Classification (NCBI taxonomy): domain Eukaryota; kingdom Metazoa; phylum Arthropoda; class Insecta; order Coleoptera; family Curculionidae; genus Pachyrhynchus; species Pachyrhynchus sulphureomaculatus. Next base: position 111,998,750 of record CM032448.1, on the reverse strand, counting down.
TAATTATAGTTGACAGTATAGATGACTTAATGACGTTTAAGAGGAGTTGTTGGCGATGCCTATTTGTGATTGATTTGAGCCATAGACCCGTCAGTAATCTAGGGTCCTAACGACGTTATTTCCGACAATTTTTAATAAATTTAAAAAATGATTTTAACAAATTGCCTATAGCAGTGTAGTATAAGGAGTTTAGGGAATACTTGGATTAACAATTTTTATAATTTCAATATAGTAACTGGCAGCCTTAGCTTGCTCGTATCGTTTCGACACATGATACCGAGGCTCTCAAGTGCCAATACTGTCAGATCAGTATACTTTTTTACTAATTTATTTAAGTATATGTGGCCACACATGGCCACATACATAAGTAGTAGTTGTTGAAGAACTGTAATAATACCGGTAGCAGCATTATCGTTTTGTCTAAAAGGTTTCGGCACTTGGACAACGTTGATGGATATTACATCCTCGCCGATATGCATAGAACATGGAAAAAGGGCAAACCATATTCAGTTGGGACCGTAAATGATAAAAAAACAAATTTTGCTTTAAGGTTTCAATACTCTTATTCGATAGTAACTCGACATACATGTTTCGACTTGTTATAGGGATTTGTCTAGAGTATGCCCTACACTACGAGGGTGGATTAAGGAGTCTTCTATAAAACAAAGTAAATAACATTTTTTTGCAAAAACAAAAATTTATTTTCTGAACATAATCTCCATTAAGCTCAATACATTTGGTCCAGCGAGATTTCAATTTTTTTCCTCAGAAAAAAAAATGTTTTGAACTGTGCATAATACTCGTTTATAGCACAGAAAATCTCTTCATCGACACAAATTTCTTTCCCCCAAGCCAATTTTTGAGGTTAGAAAACAAAAAAAGTCACTTGGGTCCAAATCTGGGCAATACGGTTGGTGGGGAACTATTCCAAAGCTCAGCTTGTTCACTTTTGCCATTGCAGCAGCTGATGTGTAAGCAAGCACATTGTTCTGGTGAAGAAGAACTTTTCGCGCGCTAATCTTGGTCGCATCTGCTTTAATTCGCTATGCAAACGGCCCAATAACGTTGCGTAATAAGAGCCCGTTACTGTTTTACCCTTTTCCAAATAGTCAATCATGATGATACCCTTTGAGTCCCAAGAAACAGTAGCCGTCACTTTCATCGCCGATGAAACTGTTTTCGCTGTCGCCAATCCACTATTTTCACTGCCGTTTTGTCTCCGGAGTGTAATTGTGGATCCATGTTTCGTCTACAGTCACAAAGCGACGACAGAAGTCCTACGGATTACTTTTCCAAACATGATTTTAAAAGATCCTTCCCCGTGCGGTCTTGGCCTGGAGTCAATACACGCTGTACCTAAAGTGCATCCAGATTCATTTTTAGAACTTCATGCAGAATATTATGTACTCGTTCATATAAGATGTCTATCATCTCAGCAATCTCACGAAGCAAGAGTTTAGCCACCTCTGCGAGACTTGTAAAACTGATCACTTACGATAGCTGCCAACAAACAACTGCGCTTTAAACACAGCCGGTACATGAATCACGCTTATTAACAAACATGCCGCCTAACCTACCTTCGTAAAATCTGTACCATGTAGTACAGAGTATATTCTAGATAATTTTCATAACAAGATGAGACAGATAAGTCGAGTCACTCGTAATTAAAAAACGTTGAACTATTTAAAAACAAAAATTCCTTTTAAATATTTGACTAATTTTGAAATCGGTAAAATTATTAAAACTGCGAGCAAAGCGTTATGTTTTAATACCGAGATAGGTATAAGTTGAAAATAGTTAATGAAAAAAATTGTTCGCGACCTAGTATTATAAAAAACTAGCCGTGCCCGCGGCTCCGCTCGCGTGGACTTGATTCACTACTATCATCACTGCTTATTCCTTATGTTACCTAACGTAATAAAATATCTGCCATTATTTCCCCTTATCTCTCATTATTTATCCTTATCTCTCATTATCTCTACCTAATTTCCATTATCTAGGCTTATCTGTGCTCATCTCCCATTATTTCGCCTTATCTCCCATTATTTCTCCTTATCTCCCATTATCCCATCTTATCTCCCATTATCTAGGCTTATCTCAACTTATCTCATAATATTTCTCCTTATCTCCTATTATCTCACCATAATTTCCATTATCTAGACTTATCTCTGCTTATCTCCCCCATTATTTCTCCTTATCTCCCATTATTTATTCTTATCTCCCGTTATCTCATCTTATCTCTCATTATCTAGGCTTATATCGAATTATATAGAACATATGTATAAATTTATAAAAACACGTAAATCGGATAAGTGGTTCTCAAGTGATAAGCGCACTAACGGACAGACAGAGAGACGTTGCATTTTATATATATTATATTCTTTGCTACATGATATTGTTCCATATTTAATGATTTAGGCAGTGTATTGCAAGAGAACGTGCTAGCGGCAAACTTTTCTCCGACTTGATACACTATTATCGTCACTGTTTATTCCTTATATCACCTAAGGTAATAAAATATATCCTATAACCTGGACAGAGAACATATGTATGTTGAAAAAAAAAGCACGTAAATCGAATAAGTGGTTTTCCAGTGATAAGCGCAATAACGGACAGACAGACAGACAGAGAGACGTTGCATTCTATATATATTATAGATATTCTTTGCTACATGATATTGTTCCATATTTAATGATTTAGCATGTTTAAAAAAAAAAGCACGTAATTCAGATAAGTGGTTCTCCAGTGATAAGCGGACTAACGGACAGACAGACAGAGATAGGTTGTATTTTATATATATATTATAGATCTAATAAAATATATATCTATAACCTGGTCAGAGTACATATGTATGAATTTAAAAAATCAGGTAAATCGGATAAGTGGTTCTCGAGGGATAAGCGCACTAACGGACAGACAGAGAGGCATTGCTTTCTATATATATTATAGATATAGATGATTATTATTATTATATAACCTGGCCAAAGAATATATGTATGAATTTAAAGAAAGACACGTAAATCGAATAAGTGGTTCTCGTGTGATAAACGCACTAATGGACAGACAGACAGACAGAGAGACATTGCATTTTATATATTATAGATTATAGATATTCTCTGCTACATAATATTGTTCCATATTTAATGGTTTAGGCTGTGTATTGCAAGGGAACCCGCTAGAGGCAAACTTTTTTTTTCCGACTTCATTCACTATTATCGTCACTGCTCATTCCTTATGCTACCTATCGTAATGAAATATAGCCTATAACTTGGCCAGAGAACATATGTATGTTTAAAAAAAAAAGTACGTAAATCGGATAAGTGGTTCTCGAGTGATAAGCGCACTAACGGACAGACAGACAGAGAGACGTTGCATTTTATATATATGTTATTATAGAAGTTCACAAATTAATCTTGGAAAAGTTCAGAACCAACAAGAACAAGAAATGCATTCGCCTAGGTCTTTTAGAAAAAGGCATAAAATGCTTTCCTGAGAAATTTGACTTAAACGAATACGAGGTACTAGCAGTCAATACAGAATTGGCAGCAAACTGTTCAAATAACATAGCAATGTAAAATGAATTAGACTTAACTAATTAATTGGAGAGTTCTAATTTACCCATGAACAATAAAATGTGCGAAACATTCTTCCTAATTTTAAATTCATTTCTACTTACTATGATGCCTGAAATCAATAAAATACTAGTCAGCTGTTTGAGTGTTCAAACTTGCAAGCGGTTGTAAAGTTTCGAGACAGTCAAGCAGTGATGTGATGATTTTAGCACAAACGTTTGAGAATTGTTTGAGTTAACTTTTTCGAATTATTTTTGAGTTGCGCTATTTATCAATATTTGTCTATAATTCTCCTTAATACAGGATTAATCAGTTTCAATATACGAAGCTTTTTTTCATAATATCCTACATATATAAAAGAATGGTTCGTAAAAATTATGTTAAACGATTTTTAAAAAACTAGCCACGAGAAAAACGTAGCAGGAGCATATACTGAAACCTGATTTATGACAACGTTTCCCCTTTCAACTGCAATACTAGAAATGAGATGAAGCAAAAAGATAAAAGACTTTGCATTTAAGTATATGTAGAAAAGTAAAAAGATATATACAGTGACTCACAGCTTAAATGATGCAGTCGCTATAAGAAAAGACTAACTGGTCTCAGTGCCTCTTTATTTATTTGGAAAAAACTTATTGAAATTAAATTAGTAAAGAGTCTTCTAAAAAAGTATGAATTACTTTTTGTCTTAAATACGCCTTACTTAATTAACAATAAATAATTAATCAAATCATATGCAATTTTAACGTCACAGCTTAAATGATGCAAAATAACAACAGGGGTCAAAACTTATCGCATTTTGAAATTTACGAAGGCGGCGTTGCTTTGATTTCTGCAATTGTATTTTGTTTAGTTTGACATTTTTTCATTCAATAAAACGAAATTGTTTAAGAATGGGTCGTCGAACTACAATTTCTAAGAGAAATTTAATTATTACTTATTACAGGAATGGATACAGCAAAAGAGACATAGCCAAAATGGTAAATAAATGTCCGTCAACTGTTCAGCATATCATTGAACGTTACCGGAATGAAAATAGAGTCGAGAATAAGTCAAGGTTGGCTCCAAATAAGATCTTCAATGAACGTGAAGAAAGATGGATTTTAAGAGAGGTATCAAATAATCCAAAAAAAAAGTGCGCCAAAGTTGTGCGCCGAGGAGGAAAGACAGTTTGGAAAAAGGTGTAACCCCGAAACAGTTCGATGGATCTTGCGAAATAATAATTTACATGGTCGAACTGCTAGAAATAAGCCTTTCATTAGCCAAAGAAATAGATGCGTCAGATTGAAATTTGCCATCAATAAAAACTTGAACTTCTGGAATTCAGTAATATTTGCTGATGAGACCAAAATAAACTTATTTGGGTCCGATGGAAAAATATCAGTGTGGAGAAAGCCTAACGAAGAATTAAAATTGAAAAATATGAAAGCTACGGTAAAGCACGGTGGAGGTGGAGTTATGTTATGGAGCTATATGTCATCTGCAGGAGTAGGTAACATGCATTTCGTCGAAGGGAATATGAACCAATATGTATACTTGGATATACTAAGGCAGTATCTCGTCGCTAGTGCCTAAAAATTAGATATTGAAAACAATTATCGGTTCTATCACTACAATGATCCAAAGCACACGTCATTTCGAGTCCGCAGTTGGTTGCTTTATAACTCTCCAAATGTTATTAAAACACCAGCGCAGTCACCAGACTTAAATGTAATTGAAAATTTGTGGCTGACATTAAAAAATAAAGTAAATAGTGCCCCAATATCAGATAAAACCGAATTAAAAGTAAAAATTACGGAAGCATGGAACACTATTTCCCCGGAGTATACTAGAAAGTTAGTTGAATCAATGTCCAGAAGATTACAAGCCGTTATGAATAATGAGGGAGGCCCGACCAAATATTAGCAGGCTTATTTCAAATTCTACAGTTTGTTTTCTCTGATAATTTTGGTATATTGAATTTTGCATCATTTAAGCTGTGACGTTAAAATCGCATATAATTTAATTAATTATTTATTGTTAATTAAGTAAGGCATATTTAAGACAAAAAGTAATTCATAGTTTTTTAGAAGACTCTTTACTAATTTAATTTCAATAAGTTGTTTTTTTTTTCCAAATAAATAAAGAGGCACTGAGACCAGTTAGTCTTTTCTCTTATAGCGACTGCATCATTTAAGCTATGAGTCACTGTATATAACTAACTGAAAGATCGGGTTGAAAATTTTATTTTTTCTATTTTATACTGACTTAAGCCTCTCCCCGCCACTTTCATAATGTTATTATACCATCTTAGTATGGAATTTATTTTTTCTCTTCGAAATTTTTTTCAACTTTTGATATATATTTTGTTCTTTCCATCTCTATTTTGCCTTTGGTGTTGTGTTTTGATACCTTCCATTTAGGTACGTTCGCGAATCAATTCCATAAATTTTTTGTCATTATATATAGCACTGATCTCTCCAAGTGACTTTTCTGCTGATTGCTAAAGTGTCAGCTCAATACAACTGGACTGTAATAACACTTTGATCTAATATTTTTGTTTTCATGGGGCACTTAAATCTTTTATTTTCGTTTTGTAATATATGCTAGGTGTGCAAGTATGAAATGCGGATTTTTTTTCTAAAAAACCATGTTAAATTCGGAAGAATGATAAAAAGTGCTTTATTCAAAGTATACTCCATCGCTTGTTATACATTTTTGCCATCTTTCGGGCAATTTGTGAATACCACGCCAGTAAAAATTTTTCACATCTTAGTACGAACTAAAGCGCTGCTGGGCAAGTGCGTGACCCATCGATGCAAACAAGTGGTAGTCGGAAGGAGTCAAGTCTGGTGAGTAAGTCGCATGGGGTAGAACTTCCCAGCTGAGTGCTTCCAACGTGTTGCGAACTGGTTTTGCCGTACGTGATGGAGCATTGTTATGAAGAAAAATGACTTTGTGTTGCCTCTTTCGGTATTCTGGCCTTTTTTTCAAGTAGCGAACGGTTCAAATCGGTCAAATGTTGTTGGTAACGTTGAGTATTAACCGTTTCCCCAAGTTTTAACAGCTCATAATAGACCACGCCCCTCTAGTCCCACCAAACACAGAGCATCGTCTTTCTGCCAAAGTGATTCGGTCTTACGGTCGATGTGGATGGTGCGCTTGTTGACTAACGCCCAATTGCTCGGCGAGTTGTTCTTGTGTTTGCGAATCATCTTCGTTCAACAATGCTTGCAATTCTACATCTTCGTATTTCTTTGGCGGTTTTCCACGTTCCTTGTCTGCAACATCGAAGTCATCACTTTTGAAACGCCGAAACCATCGTTCACACGTATCTTGCGATAGAGCATGTTCACCATAAACTTCTCGAAGTAATCGGTATGAGTCAACAGCAGTTTTCTTCAAATGAAAACAAAAAATTGATACTGTCCGCGAATGCTCTTTGTTCGGTATAAATTTCGACATATTGAACACAACAACACAACACTATGCAAATACTTTTCCAATTTATCACTCGTGCGCGTCTAACACTTGTTGATGACACAACAAAATGGCGCAGTGTCAAATCTTTATAGCACAAACTGCATTGGTGCACTATCTGTTGTCTGAAATCCGCATTTTACACTTGTACACATGGTATATGGACAGGCAGAAAGTATGCAGTATTTGAGATTTTTCTTTCTTATTAAATTCAGAAAAAAAAGGCAATCATATAAATAGATTCTCCGGTACGTGAAACCCAAGAAATGATTTTGAAGTGCTAATTGTTATTTGTAGTTTGGCGGGAAATTTAAATTTTCTAGAGCTTAGGTCCAAAAGTCACTCTATTAAAATACGGAAAACATTTTTTAGGAAAAAGTGTTTAAAATTGTGTTTTATGATAGTGTGCAAAATTTCAGATCGGCTGGACAAAAATCGAACTTTGTCAATTTTTGACCAACAAAAATATGACTGCCATGGATTTTTATTTCTTCAATTTGAAATACATTGGTTAGATTGATAGAAGAATTCTAAAATTTATTTGCTCATTTCAAGCCATGTTTTATTTCTTTCACAACTAATAACTAACTAACCGGTCAAGTGCAAGTTGAACTTGCGCAATTAATGTTCCGTACGTTGATTGCTTTTAAAATAAAAATATATATTACGGAGGTATAAAATGATCAGTGACTTCACAAAACGACCCCAAATGATTTTTATGATCAGATAAATTATTAAGGATAATGCAATCGTGATAATTTTCATTCACTCTACACCTTGTGTAGAATATTCCAGGTTTTTTTTCAAAATTTTTTGATCAGTACTTTTCGAGATAAAGGGGGAGGAAAATGATTTTTCGCGATTTTTTAAAAATAATATAAAGAAAAGTATGTGCAAATATTACATGTTTTTACAATCTTTTATTTTACTCTCCACTGTATGACCTAGTAAAATTTTTTTTCACTTCCGATTTCACCCCCCAAAACTAACCCCTTAAGTCAAAATTTAACTTTCAAAACTACAGGGTTCTGATGAGGCCATTAATTCCTATATTAGTACCAAATTTAAACTATCTATGTCAAATAGTTTCGGAGAAAAAATCGGGTGTGACGGACAGACGGCGGGCCAGCAGCCACCGAAGTGATCTTATAAGTCTTCCATACGAAACACTAAAAATGATGATTTTCATAAACCAGCCACTGTCTCGCTTGACATTTATCAAATATTTTTACCCTATTAATTGTATTGTAAAACATGACTTAAAATCAAAAAATAAACTTAAATTTTTGTACCAATCTATCAAATATTTTTTAAATTCAAAAAATAAAAATTTCCTTGTGACGATATTTTTATTCGTCGAAAACTGACAAAATGCGATTTTTGTTCAAGCTATCTCCAAACTATCTAAAATTTTGCATGCTATGATAAAATTAAATTCCAAAGACTTTTTCTAATAAATATTTTGGGCATTTTAAAAAACAGGGTGACTTTTGGCCTTAGGACTTTAGAAAATTCAAATTTCCCGCCAAAGGATAAACGACAATAGCCACTGTAAAAACATTTTTGGTACTTCAAGTGATGCAGAATCCACCTATGAACTAACATTTCTTCTAAATTTAATTATCAAAAAAATCCCATATGGCACACACTTTCTGTCTGTCACTGAATGATTTAATATGCCGGAAGCTGTCGACGCGAGTTTCAATTTTCTATTTACATTTACGTTTGCTGTCTTTGTCTATTCTTATACATTACCCTAGACATATATATTGCCGTACTTCTTCTATTCCCATTTTAAATAGCATAGATGTTTTTTATTGTGCTGAGGCGACCTCTGTTGTTTTTTTCATATTATATACTTTCTCTTATCTTTCTTTTAACAGTTTTATCATTTCCTACAGATCCAAGCCATCTTCCGTAATATGCGCTACATTAGTATGATTTAATGTGTTTAAATTTTGTTCCTTAAAGTGCATACCGTAGTTATCTCAGTTTAGTTTTTAAATATATTTTCCACTGGGAGCCATGAAAAGCTTCGGTGATATGGAGCCTTCTTAACTTAAACCTCTTTGAATTTTTCTGTTTTCTGTTTCTGAATGTACTACTTGATTTTTAGTGTTCCGTACGGAACACTTATAAGATCATTTCGGTGTCTGTCCGTCTGTCTGTCTGTCTGTCCGTCTGTCCGTCTGTCACACCCCGATTTTCTCCGAAACTATTTGTCATAGAAAGTTGAAATTTGGTAATAATATAGGAATTGATGGCCTCATTAGAGCCATGTAGTTTTGAAAGTTAAATTTTGACTTAAGGGGTTAGTTTTGGGGGGTGAAAACGGAAGTGAAAAAAAATTTTTTTTACTAGGTAATGGAGTGTGGTGTCAAATGAAAGCTTGTGAAAACACGAGTAAAAAATATATATATAATGTAATACTTGCGTGTACTATTCTTTGTATTATTTTTAAAAAATCGCGAAAAATCGCTGTCCACCCCCCTTATCTCGAAAAGTACTTATCAAAAAATTTTGAAAAAATTCTGGAATATTCTCCACGGGATGTAGATTAAACGAAAATTATCACGAGTGCATTACCTGTAATAATTTATTATATATAGTTTCGATGAGTTCCATTCATATATCTTGAATCTATACGGAAAATTTGTAACGCATTTATAAATGCCCATAGTTTTGATCAGGTCAAAGGCATTGTTGTATATATTTTTTTTTTTTTTTGCGTAGGTCTAGCACACGTGCTGCGGGAGAGGAGTCCATAAAGCGCTATAGGAGCGACAGGTGTGCGGAAAAAAGCGATTCACGTTGTTCTTAAATCGCTGCAAATGGTACTCGGTGGGAAACACAGTCCTGGGCAAATTATTCCAAAGGGGTGATGTTCTCCATATAACAGCCTGCTTGAAAAGCGTTGTACGAGGAGTAACAAGCTGAACCTCATACGGATGTGAAGTATTAGCGCGACGTGTACTTCTAACATGCACCGCTCTGGAAGGAATTAAGCGGGCCAGATCCTTCGAACACTTTCCATGAAAATACTTGTAGAATAGGCTCAAGTCGCCAACCGTTCTTCGATGTTCCAGTGAATCAAGGCCGCCGGTCAGTTCCGGGTCTCCAATCAGACGAACAGCTCTTCTCTGAATAGAATCCAACAAATGCAGTGTATGTTTGGTAGCGGAACCCCAAATATGGGAGCAGTATTCCATAGTTGGTCGAATTTGAGCTTTATAAATGCTAAGTAGACGACCTTGTTATATTCTAAGGTATCTGCAACGATGTTTTAAATTGACTGCGTGTGATCCAGAATCTTATATTGTTTTCTAAAATCTGCTTCTAAAATTGTTTTAATATAATTCGAATTTATTTGTTGGTCTCGTAGTTATTATTATCATAAGTAACTTATTTATTTGACACAGAAGACTTGTTCGTCTATAGTTCCTAGCTCTCCCTTATTTCCTTTCTTATGTAGTAACACGATTGGAGCATTGTTTCAGTCCTACGGTATATTCCTTTTGTTTAGTAATATCTGAAGATTTTTTTATTAAACGTTTTGGTCCGTATTTTATAAGGGAATTATTCCGTTTCCTCCTAAAATTTATTATACGGAATACTCAAAACATTTAGCTAAATCATGTGGTTGTAAATCATATTTTAAGGAACATTTATGCTAGTTTGTATATAGAGTTCAAAATGAAGTAACCAAACAGAGAGTATTTCTCGAAAATAATCTGACACAATAAATACAAATGATGACCTTTAGGTAATCCCATAAGCGTCAATAAGTTATATGGAAGTACTCCGTACAAACAATAGTAGACTTTCAATTAAGGGTTTGCGACTAAGTATTAATTTCACGGAATATCTTTGGGCTTCCAAAGGGAATAATAGGACGGAAATACATTCGGTAGTATTCGGTAAATATTATTCCCTAAAGAGCTATCAGCTAGGAAGTGTTGATTTAAAACTTTGAGTTCTCTTCATTGTAAAAAAAATAATAATAAACCACCAAGTACTTCCCTACAAATTTAAAAGTCAGGGTCATTGTATACTCACATTCCTTTATATGTGATTTTTGTTGGTTAAAATTGAAAATAACGAACAATATACATACGAGTATATATCAAGGATTTTCTACAGCTGACGCTGTTTTCCTTCTCTCAGCCTTTGATTCCATCCGTTTCTATGTTCCCAGTCTCCATCTGTTAGTCCCCTGTTCTCCATAGCCTCGTCCACATCGTCTCTCCACAATCATCTGGGTCTTCCTCTTTTTCTTTTCCCTATAGGGCTCCACTCCGTTATTTTCTTTATCCACCTATTATCTTCGCTCCGTCTTATGTGTCCATACCATTTTAATCGTTTTTCTTCAATAGTGTTTATTGCGTTCTCTTTGATGTTCATTCTGCTTCTTATTTCTTCGTTTGTTATTCTCTCCATGCGTGTCACTCTACAACATCTTCTCCAATACTCCATCTCTACCGCGTATATGCGTGTTTTGCTTCTCTTTGTAATGTGCTTGTCCCACAGGATCGAATTTAATTGTCTTATGCATGTCCGCGTTTGTCCTAATCTAGCTTTAATCTCTTCTTCTGATGTTGCGTTTTTTGAAATGATGGTTCCTAAATATTTAAATCTATCGGTTGCTTTGATTATTGTTTCGTTATCGACTTCTAGATTCTCCACGTTTCCCTCCTTTGTTGTTAGATATTCCGTTTTATCAAAGTTTATTGCTAATCCTGCTTTAGTGTATTCTTCTTTCAGGTTTCTTACCATATAACTGAGGTCTTCCTCATCTTGCGCTATGATTACGTGGTCGTCTGCGAAACTTAGAGTATATAAGTAATCTTTTCGTATTGGGACTACCATTCCACTACATTTTTGCTTCCATTTTTTTTAATGTTTGTTCGAGGTATATTTTGAATAGTGTGGGGGGTGTAGAGCATCCTTGTAATAGGCCTTTTGATGTTTGGCGTCTCTTCCCTATTTTATGTCCTATTTTTATGTTCACTGTGTTGTTTTCGCAAAGAGCTTTTACTGAGTATATTAGTTCTTTGTCAATGCCTATTTCTTTCATTGCGTTCCATAATCTTTGTCTTGGTACTGAGTCATAGGCCTTTCTTATGTCTATGAAGGCTAGATGAACTTCTCTATTCTTTGCTAGTTTTTTTTTTTTCCATTGTTTGTTTTATAGTGTATATGTGGTCTATACATGATTTTCCGGCCGTAAAGCCTGCTTGGTCTTCTCCAATTTTTCCTTTTATATATTCCTCTATGATATTTTTAATAATTTTTCCATACAAACGTCCCATACTCGATATTATGCTTAGGCCTCTATAGTTTGTGCATTTTCTGCGGTCTGCCTTTTTAAACATAGATACTATATAGGCTTTTGACCATTCCTCTGGTATTTTTTCTCCATTTATCGCTCTGTGAAACATGTTTCTCAGCATTCGATGTAATTTATTAGACCCGTACTTAATCATTTCATTTACCACACCCCCCAGGCCCTGCAGATTTATTATTGCTTAGTTCTATCTCTTTTTTTTCCTTATTCTGTTCTTCTTCAGGGTCCTCTTCCTGGAATTCTTGTCTGTCTTCTGTTAGCAGCTTCTTATAATACTCTTCCCACTCGTTTTTTCTGGGATATACTCTATATACATCTTCTCTCTATTGTTGATCCTTAATGCTTTAATTATTCTCCATGACTCTGAGCTTCTAGTTCCTCCTATATACTGTTCTACATACGAACAAATAATGTTATTTTAAGATTTTACAACTTCGAGAATACTGAAAAGGACATATAATAGTATATATTAGAAGAAACCGTTCTTATACTTGCCCTAGTCTTTTTGACCTAGTTAATATTTGACTAAAAGTAATATTAGTCACAGTTTCATCATTATGCAACTAAAAATCAAGAAGAATTTTTATAATACTATTAAAAAACTATACAAACCAGCCAAGTGCAAGTCGGACTTGCGTAATTAGTGTTCCGTACGGTGATTGCTTCTAAAATAAAAAATTTTGTTACCCTAAATGAGTTTTCAACAAAGTTTGTTTCCATGTTGAAACATTTGACTTTGAAGTTTTTGTTTTTTTATATATCAGATAAATTATCAAAGGTAATGTACTCGTTCAATCTACACCTTGTAGAGAATATTCTAGAATTTTTTTCAAAATTTTTTGATGAGTACTTTTGGAGATACGGGGGGGGGGCAGCGATTTTTGACATTTTTAAAAAATAATTTAAAGAAAACTGTGCGCAAATATTACATCATATACTTTTTTAAACTTGGGTTTTTTACAAGCTTTCATTTGACATCCATTCGATGACCTGGTATTTTTTTTCACTTCAGATTTCACCCCTTAAAACTAACCCCATAGGTCAAAATTTAACTTTCAAAACTACACGGCTCTCATCCCTTTCACATCAATTCCTATGTTTGAGCCAAATGTCAACTTTCTATGTCAGATAGTTTCGGAGTTTCTCGTACGAAACACTAATAAAATTCAGGTTATAGAGTTGTTTCTGGAAACACTTATATTGAATATAATTTGCGGAATATTATAGAGCAGCTTAAATAGTAATTCCGATTTATCAAACAATTCAATTAGTATTCTTTAAATAATTTTTTTTCTACAAGCAGTAATCAGTGCTAATTACTTTAGTTACTCATGTACTCGCTCTCTGTGAAACCAAGGTCAGTTCATCGACCAGCACAGTCAATTATCTTTATCCTGGGTACGACTTCTATTCCCGATTTAGGCGTAACTTTGGAATCTGTCTTTTTGTCAGAAGCGACCTCTCTTGCCAACGAGAAGAGGCTCTGGAATCCCGAAACTTTGATGTTATGTGGTTAAAAATAAAGCCTCAACAAACCACAAGGTTCATCTGTATCCTCTATCGACCACCAAGTGATACTAACTTTAGAATAATTTTCGCTTCTCTTGCAGACATCATCGACCATTTACAAATTAACTATCCAAATGCCGAAGTTGCCATCCTGGATGACTTTAATATACACAACATCAACTGGCTTAAATATTCAAATACTACCGACGAGACGGAGAGTTCGCCAGTCTTCTTGATTTGTTTTTAACCACCAATCCGCAGATTTACACGGTCAGCGTAAATCCGCCGTTAGATTCTTCTGACCATAAACTACTTTCGACATCGAGTATCTTATCATTCAGAGACAGAGAAGCGCCTAAACCGCGCAAGATTTGGCACTGCAAATCTGTTAAATGGGAATATCTCATGAAATTTTCGAACTCTCCCTTGGTTAGACGTTTGTTTTCGATCCGACGACCCATCTGACTGCGCCAGGGAGGTTTCCGATGTTATTTTGGCCGGTATGGAGGCTTACATCCCTTTTTCGAAAAAATGCCCTTCCGACGACAAGCCTTGGTTTGACCGAAAATGCAAAGAAGCTGTTGCTTTTAAACATCTTGCCTACCGAAAATGGCGTGTAAATCCTAACACCATAAACCGTAACACCTTTGTTCGTGCCAGGAACAGAGCAAAGAAATTATCGATGAAACCAAGGAGGCACACAATCAACGAATTAGAAACAAACTTGTCGCCTGTTGAGAAAGCGAACTTGTTGGCTCAACTCTTTGCTTCACATTCTACTATCGATTTCCAAGGAAAAACACCACCTACTATTCCCATAGTGCAGTTAAGGATGCCCGATATTGTCGCGTATCATAAAACGTATTTTAATGAAGCTAGACACCAAAATAGCTTCTGGCGCTGACGGAATACCTGCCATAGTTCTCAAAAACTGTGCGAGGGAACTAACACCAGTTTTCTGTAGACTTTTCAACCTATCCTAGAGAAAAGGAATATTTCCTTCCTGCTGGAAATGTGCCACAGTTCAGCCGATACCTAAAAAAGGCAAGAAGACCTTGCCAAATAACTACCGACCAATCGCACTGCTTCCAATAATATTGAAAGTCATGGAAAAGGCTATCAATCAGCATCTTCTAAAATATCTTGAAGGATTCAACATTATTAGCGATCATCGATATAGCTTTCGTAAAAATAGATCAACAGGAGATCTTCTGACTTATGTAACACACGTTTGGAACAACGCAATTGAATACTTTGGAGAATCTCGAGCGGTTGCTCTTGACATATCCAAGGCATTTGACCGTGTTTGGCAGAATTTAATGCTACAAAAACTCAGGCGACAGTTTTTTCTAAAAAAGTTAACGTTGCTGAATCCGACATAGTTATGTCGGGGCATTCCATTCCTCTAATATCGACACTCAATTTGTTGGGCGTTAATTTGAGAGCAAATATGTCCTGGCATGAAGATGTTGCAGGCATAGCAAGGAGAGCTTCTCAAAAGTTGGGAATATTATTTCGAACCAGAAAGCTTTACACTCCACAACAACTGTTAATTCTTTACAAAGCTCAAATTCGACCAACCATGGAATACTGCTCCCATATTTGGGGTTCCGCTACCAAACATACACTGCATTTGTTGGATTCTATTCAAAGAAGAGCTGTTCGTCTGATTGGAGACCCGGAACTGACCGGCGGCCTTGATTCGCTGGAACATCGAAGAACGGTTGGCGACTTGAGCCTATTCTACAAGTATTTTCTACAAGTGTTTTCATGGAAAGCGTTCGAAGGATGTAGCCCGCTTAATTCCTCTCAGAGCGGTGCATGTTAGAAGTACACGTCGCGCTAATACTTCACATCCGTATGAGGTTCAGCTGGTTACTCCTCGTACAACGCTTTTCAAGCAGTTTTTTATATGGAGAACATCATCCCTTTGGAATAATTTGCCCAGGACTGTGTTTCCCACCGAGTACAATTTACAGCGATTCAAGAACAACGTGAATCGCTTTTTCCGCACACGTGTCCCTCCTGTAGCGCTTTAGGGACTTCTTCCCTGCAGCACGTGTGCTAGACCCATAAAAAAAAATAGTTAAGGTGGGAAATGAAAATATTTATTTATCCGTGTAAGTAGATATTGAATCAGCTGTTTTTTTTTTAAATCACAAGAGATGTTTATAAACAAAAAAATTCCCTGTATATGTAATCTAATATAAAATTACTTTCTTATATTGGCAATATATATAATTTAAACCGTTGGTTTTTACGGTATACGTCTCCTATGAAATATATAATGCAACTTCAAAGGTTTGTTTCTCGTTGTTTCATTCTCGCTCTTTTTTTTTAAACGTAAAGAACAATCGACTCTAGAAATAGATAAATTTATACTAATTATGTTTTACAAAACACAAAATTGGGAGAATTAAAAGATTTACTTAGCAAAAATTGGCAAATTTCCTAATTTTGAATTAAGTTGGTATCTTGGTGCAGTAAAAAAAGCATTTGAAATTGCATAGTCTAGATACAGCAATATTATGATTTTACCCTCTCTGGGGTATTACCAGGAGTATTGTCTTTAGTTTTGGACGTCGAAAAACGTGTGCCCTTTTGTTTATGAACAATTTTTCGAAACGCGTTTTTGAGCTTAAAATGTGAATAACTCCGGTCAAGTCGGATCGATAAAACAAAACAAACTCTTAGTAGTGAAGTTTCCAACAAATCATTATTGGTTTTAAGTCGCTCGAGTGGGTATATAACCTACAAAATTGAAAAAATAGACAATAAACGTTTTTTTTTATTTTATTGTATAGAGCGAGTAAGTTATCGTCTTGAAACTTTCAGAAAATATGCCTTTTGCTATAGCAAAAATGAAATGTTGGTACAAAAATGTTGAACACAGTCATTAAAAAATTTTTTTTTGGAGTCATTTTAACCTAGTTCTGTAATAATGTCTTACAGTTCAGCAGAGTCATTACTTATTAGAAGAATATCGTAGGTGAATCGCCGATGATTTAGATATTCAGCGTTAGTGTTTATGCCTTTACCATTTCAATCTATTTCTTTAAAGAAGATGATATAAACAAATTTGTGAGATATCGTGTCGCTTTGCCTTACATCACTCTTCATTGAAATTAGAAATAATTTTTCCCAGACGAGCATTCCTTCTATATATTTGAGCAGGTTATTAAATCCGTCTCCGAACGCTCTTATCTGCACGTGCGCTCGCTCTGCACCGCTTTCTACTTTCCAAAACAGAGCTGCTCCCTACTATAATTATAAACTGTTATTCACAGTATGAGACCTTTCTATTCAATTTTTTTCACAATATTTTTTTAACATCCGCCATTTTGTTATTTCTGCATAAAAGTGAATAATTCCAGTTCGGGCCATAGCCACAGTCCTACAGATTATAAATCTTTTTGGTTTTTGTTTTTTTAGAGCAGCCAAAGCTGAAAAAACATCAACACCATGAACACAACTTTGTTTGACATACTTTGTTCGCCTCGCATTTTTTTCATAAAAAAAAGCTAGTAAAATCAACAAAAAAATATTATTTCTTATATTTCAAGAGTGTATTAACACAGCCCAAAAAGAATTACTTAAATATTTACAATAGATATAGCTAGAAAAATTCGTAAAAATAGATTTTTTTTTTCAGGCGTCTAAAGTAGACTGACCCCTTAAGTTAGTCATTTTGTGATTAATTAATATTTTTTTTAAATAAAACTCATCAAATTTATTACGTTATTTTAAAATTTATATTTGTAAGAAACATAATGAATAATTTTTTATAAGAATGAAAACTTAGAAATTAATTCTTTAAAATGTTTTATACTGGCTCAAGAATAAAGTCGTGATTCAGCTATGTTCTCTAGCAAAATTTGTTGGCCATTTGCTGTCTAACTTTGATATTAGAAATTCCCATTGTGTCTCGGAAAACTCCGTCAGTTTTCTACATTATGTGGTTAGTTTAAAATACTAGTCGCCTTTATTACAATCAGAGTAGAATTTCATTTAAAAAAATTGTAGCTTTAGTTTGCGAAATTGGATGTTTCAACCAAATGTGAGGCAAAAAAAAAATCTTTTTAAATTTAATAAACGGGTTATATATTCCTCGAATTTTCAAAATTCGATTTTTTTAAAGAATTTTTATTCTCTATACTTCTAAGAATTATCCAAAAGAAAAAAAATTAAATGTGAGCTAGCGTCGGATTGGGACCGCTACCTGTCTCAGTGCTGTGCCTCTCGGCAGCTGCGTTTCAGATTTCTTTTGTCAACCGGTTTCTTTTGAAAATAAAGGCATTAGAACTTTGCATCCCTTAGTGGAGTTTACCAAGTTGCAGGAGAAAAGGCATATAGTATGAAGCTGGAATGGGAGACCAGCAGCAAGTTAACTTTTTATCTACCCGAAACTTTAAACGCGTTTTTCTGGAAACCATGTTTTCAGACACTGTCTGCAATATTATTGAGCCAGTTTTTAATATTTTTTAACTTTTTTTTATGTCTTAATAATTACTTTTTCTACAAAATGTCGAGATGTTTTTTTTAATTTTTCTAATAGGCAATTTTTTATAAATAATTGAGCATACATTTTTGGTCGAAAATTGCATACTAAAGTTTGTAATTTTTTTATTGTTGAAAAAAACTCTTCGTCAATTTTTAACTCCTACATTATTTTACAACATTAATTTTTATTTCTGCAGATTGGATTATTTGTTGTAAAGTTATCCTGCAGACACAAAGGTGTCATAGTTTTCATCAGTGGTCCATTTGACCCGATAAAAAATAATATTAACATTTAAAACATACTGAAATAATATTTTTTTTTTTTTACAATTAAAGTACAATAAAAATATATAATTGCCATTCTTTAGTATTATTCGCTTAAATCACTGCCTTTGGTGATTGCTTTCACAGAGTATTTATTAAGTCGTCTAGGCCTGAGAAGTATAGTTATTGGGGAGCCCCCCCTTTCTTTGTTGACGTTCCAGAAATTTCCGAGAAGAATATTGTAGTTGCGGCTAGGTCTCTCAAGAACGGACTGACCTCCGGTTTCGATGGTACTCCCAGTTTTATTGTCAAGGATTGCGTGTCCGCTTTATCCGGTCCTTTACTCCATATCCTTAATCTGGTGTTGACGACTCATACATTTCCTGCTACTTGGAGGGTGGCCAAAGTCCGATCTATCTTGAAGTCTGAGGATCCAGGTGTGATTGATAATTATCTACCCATATCTATTTTATGTCAGTTCTATAAAATTCTTGAAATTATTCTGCATAAATTTATTTTGTCAAAAGTAATAAATACGCTTTCTATTGACCAACACGGTTTTATGCCTGGCAGATCCACCACCACAAATCTTGCCTGATTCTCACAGTTTGTGTGCGAAGGTATCAACGATGAGAACCAGATTGACGTGACCTATATGGATTTTCGCAAGGCTTTTGATCGGCTTGATCACTATTTACTGTTGGATAAGGTCGGATCTCGTTTTGGGCTCTCGAATAACCTGATCGATCTGTCAAATTCATACCTCCTGGAAAGCAGGTTCTTTGTAGAGATCAGTGGGTTTAGATCGCCTCTCCATATTACGACTTCAGGTGTTCCCCAGGGTTCCAATCTGGGTCCTCTTCTTTTCAATATGTTTGTTGACGACTTGCTGAATCAGATAGATTGTCGAAAGCTTGCTTATGCTGATGACCTTAAGATTTTTAAACGCACAGACTTGGTTTTTAATTACAGAGTAGCATTAATGCTCTCACCAACTGGTGCTTTGCTAACAGGCTCACCTTAAACGTTTCCAAATGCAATTTCGTTCGATATTCCTATCGTAACAACCCTATATTTTTCAATTATTTCGTAGATGATACTGTTCTGCAGAATCTTCGTTCGGTTAGAGATTTGGGTATCTTTGACGAGAAATTCTCTTTTGCTGACCATATTAAACAAATGGTTGCTGGTGCATCAGGGATGCTGGGTTTCCTGATTAAAAATTGTAGAGACTTTACTAACATATCTGCAATCAAGCTTCTCTATTACTCCTTTGTTAGGTCTAAGTTTGACTATGCTTCTATTGTTTGGTATCCAATATACAATTGTCATAACAACTCAATCGAATCGATACAGAGGCGCTTCATTAAATATCTTATTTTCAAGGGGAATGGTGTCTATCAGGACCGCGGCGTTGATCTGATTAATCTTGTCAAGGTTTAATGATATGCCTTTTGCGAAGAGAAGGGACATTCACTCCATCAAATTCTTATATAAGCTGTTAAATCACCATATTGATTGCCCTTTCTTATTAAGCAATGTATTTTTCCATGTATCACGCCTTGGGGCAAGGCACTCACCAATTTTTAGCCTCGGCCTGGCTAGGTCAAATATATTATTTCACAGCCCTATTTATATGTGTGCAAGAAGGGCATTGTCATTGAAAACTCCGGCGATTTCCATTCCAGTAGGCTGAGGGTACTTATTGGTTCTCTGCTCAGTGTTTAGAGGTTATTTCAAATTTGTAGTTTTTATTATTACTGTCTTTTTTTTTACTTTGGAGATCGTTCTAACTATTAAATGTTCTTACATGTATACTCTGATTATTATTTGAACTGTACTATTTTTTTTTAATATACATACTTTTTGCAGCACCCAGGTTTATGTATTCACAAATTCAAAAATATCACACAATTTTGGATTATTTGATACTTTCGTAATAATAATTTAAACAATCTCTGGGTCTACGATAGTTATTTTATACGTGGATGTTTGAATCCGCTAAATTTTTAATTTTAAAATAATAAAATAAAATACTTATACTTCATAAAATCAAACTGTATGGTACGGTGAAGCCAATTCCAAACCCTTCATGGAGTTTAAACGTGACCTGTTAGAACTATTCTTTAAAAACAACGGGGTTGAAACAGGTGGTAAACGACAATCAACAGGATGTCATATCAATATGTAGATCAATGGCTCTTAATATATGGCCAAAGACATACCAGGGACGTAATTGGTGATTCTTTGTTTAATAAGGGCTCAGATCAATCTAATGGCAAGATTGATCAGTGACCACTGTGATCTGAAGAAATATTTACAGAAAATGGATAACCACAAAGGTCCCACGACGTGGTGAAGTGGCTGAAACCTCTGCACATACTACATGAATGTGCGGCTTTAACTCGGAACAGCCATAACTCTTCGGAGATATACATCGTGCCGATAAAATACCACATGAACCTAATAATTCTGCTTAAAGGAACGACGAGAGGAGAGCACAATAAGCCTAGAGTCTGCAGTGCACAAACCGGCACAATCGTCATCCAACCAACCAACTAACCATGGCATGGAAAATGTCGCTTGTTTATTACAGGATACACAAATTCTGTGTCGGTTAAGGCATAATAATATTAAACCATAATAATCTAGTTCACAATGTAAAATTTTCTGGAATTCGCTTGAGATATAATCTAAACTTATATATATATATATATATATATATATATATATATATATATATATATATATATATATATATATATATATATATATATATTTATATATATATATATATATATATATATATATATATATATATATATATATATATATATATATATACTTCTCATTCGCAAACAATCCTATTTTCATTAGATTACATAATCTTTCTGATCAATTCCTCTAAAAGGTCATCAGTTACAATACAGACAATCACTGACTAAAATACGATTTCGAAATTCCCTTATTAGGATTATCAATCGCCCCTATTTCTTCTGTGAGAAACAAACTTTCTCGGTAACTTTCAAAAGACCAGGGTAGTCTACTCGTAAACTATGGGAACAGATGACTTCAGTGAAAGATTATTACCACAAATTTATTTGGGGATATTCTTGAGGAAAAGGACATATTGTCCTTTTCCTCAAGAATATCCACACACACAAATGCACAATTTTAGAAAAAACGGATTTATTTTTAATAGAAAATAAAGTTGTGTTAGGCGTGCTATATTAAGAATTATTTATAAGGGGTTATGTGTTTAGCTTCCGTAGCAATTATGTTACACTATATAGTGGCTTATTCATCAGTAGGTTTTGCTCTGTATTAAAAACAGAGGAGTATAAGGATAATAGACAACTTGTACAGTTTCTCTATTAGTCTCCAAATTACGTCATGTCGTGTTTCGTTCTAATTTCAGACCTCTTCAGCTCAAATAAAGAAGAAATCGCTACACAAAAAAAAATAGGAACCAAGATGTAAGAAGACATTTTAATGCGTACGGCGATCTTTAGATCAAATGAGTTACTAATGTTGCTATTATTATGTACTGGTAACGTTAATAAAGGACAATTGAAACCGGAACGTAATTATAAGCTTTCTATTGATGAAAGATCACTACATTGCTGGAAAGATTATATCCGACGAGTTTTATATTTCTTTACATTTTAAAGCCTCTAAATTACAAAATTAGGACCAAAATATCTGAAACATTGTATAACACTTCCCTGATTTGGCAGCAGTCATGATAATATATCTATCTATATATATATATATATATATATATATATATATATATATATATATATATATATATATATATATAAGCACTAATCCACTAAAATTTCTTATAAGATAACTTCCAATTATTCAAGAACACACCAATTTAATAAAAAAAATTATAATAATTTTTTACCTTTTAAAATAGTTCCTTCGTAACACCATCAAATTAATTACACAAGTTTTGAAGCAACACTGTCAAAAATCGAATTTTATTGAACCATCACTTAAAGCATAAAAATTTTAACACATCTAATGCAATAAAATTTAATTTCTTTACGCTTTGTTTAAGACAATAGCTTCTTCTTCTTCTTCCCATGGTTTCTCCTAATGGAGGTTGGTGACTACTTCTACAAATATTTCTCTCCTCCTCGCAATATGAAACAACTCTACCACATCCATACTGGCCCATTCTCTAATGTTTCTCAGCCAAGGCTTTTTATCTCTTCCGACACCCTTTCTACCTTCAACCCTTTCCTGCACGATAGTTTGTAATATATTTATTTGTCATTTCTGATTATATAACCTAAGTAGGATGTTTCTCAGAGTTGGTTTTGGTTCTATAAAGAACCTTTAAACATGTTATTAGTATTATTTTACCTCTTAAGACTTTTATAATTCTCCAAAGGTTCCCGTGTTCTTTGTATACTTGTGTTCGCTACCTGGTTAGTAAAATGAATGATTATATATATATATATATATATATATATATATATATATATATATATATATATATATATATATATATATATATGTATATATATATATATATATATATATATATATATATATATATATACGAGGCTGGTTTGAAAAGTCCGTGCAAAGTCCGAGAGATGGCACCACCGGCGAGTATCGAGGTCATGTTTAGTTAGTAGCATCTCTTGAATGAACGCACACCAAGTTTCAGCCATATTGGTCTATTTCTTTGTGTTTGGCATTCGTGTGAATCAAGGAAGTCGAGTGATTTTCAAGAAATGGACGAAAAAGAATTTCGTGTGGGTGATTAAACATTACTTTATGAAAGGCAAAACGCCTCAGGAGACTAAAGAGAAGCTTGATAAACATTATGGTGACTCTGCACCTTCGATTAGAACAGTTTATAAGTGGTTTCAAAATTTTCGGACTGGCCATATGGGCACAAGTGACGCTGAACGTTCTGGACGACCTGTGGAGGTTACGACCCCAGAAATCATTGATCAAATCCATGATATGGTGATGGATGACAGAAGAGTTAAGGTGCGTGAGGTTGCTAGTGCTGTGGGCATCTCGACTGAACGGGTACATAATATTTTGCATAAACATTTGGACATGAGAAAGCTATCCGCAAGATGGGTGCCGCGATTGCTCACGCTTGACCAAAAACAGAATCGTGTAAAGTGTTGCAAGGATGGTTTGCAGCTGTTCCAGAAGAAACCGGAGGACTTTAAGCGTCGCTTCGTCACAGTGGATCAAAAATGGATACATTACTATACTCCTGAGACCAAACAACAATCTAAACAATGGGTTACCAAGGGGGAATCTGCACCAAAAAAGGCGAAGACCGTTCCTTCGGCCGGAAAGGTTATGGCGACTGTCTTTTGGGATTCGCAAGGGATAATCCTCATCGACTATCTGGAAAAGGGTAAAACTATTACAGGTGAATATTATTCATCGTTACTGGACCGTTTGAAAACCGAGCTGCAAGAAAAACGCCCGCGATTGGCCCACAAGAAAGTCCTTTTCCATCACGACAACGCACCAGCACACACCTCAGCAGTTGTGGTCGCAAAATTAATGGAAATAGGATTCCAACTCGTTTCACATCCCCCCTATTCTCCAGACTTGGCTCCCTTGGACTACTATTTGTTCCCCAATTTGAAGAAATGGCTGGCGGGACAAAGATTTTATCCAAACGAGGAGGTGATTGCAGACACTAATGGATATTTTGCAGACTTGGACAAATCCTATTATTCGGAAGGGATCAACAAACTAGAACATCGTTGGACGAAGTGTATAAGCCTAACACATAAGTAGTTTTTATTTTTGCACGGACTTTTCAAACCGGCCTCGTATATATATATATATATATATATATATATATATATATATATATATATATATATATATATATATACATATATAATTTCGTTCGAGAGTTATCGTATCGACAGCCACACAGAGCGTCGAAAATGAATGACTCTATAAATTTCTATCATATCTATATCAAAAATGAACAATAAATACGATTTCTCTATTTTTCACAAGCCTTCGCATACTGACACAGTCATAAATAATAGTTCATCCCACCCTTATACTCACAAAATGGCAGCTTTTAACTTTTTCATACATAGACTGTTATATATCCCTATGACTAAAACTAATTTTAACAAATAATTCAACATAATCAAACAAATAGCAATTAATAATGGATATGATCCTAGCATTACAGATAATATCTTGAATAAAAAATCGTTTAAACAAGCAATCTCTCTAATTTATCCCAGCATTAATGATAAAAAAGGAAAATCTTGCACACTCACGTACACAAAGGAAATAACTAGAACAATTTCAAAACATTTAACAAAAAAGAACAATAAAATAGCATTCAAAACCAATGAGTCCTTAGGGAATATAATTTTGAATAACAAAACCAAATCTAAGAAATCCTTAAATTCAGGAGTTTATGTATTAAATTGTGGATCTTGTACTAAAATCTATGTAGGACAAATTGGTAGATCTTTTGAAACTCGCATTAAAGAACATAAACATAGTTATTTAAAAAACAAGAACTATTTGCATTACATGTAAAAAATAAATCTAAAAAATTAAATGTGCTTGAATGTCTTGAAATTAACAAACGGAAAAACTACAATCTATTATTAAACGAACACGTAGACTAGAAACCATTTACCCTTACTTAATCTTTATTAGTTCTCTGAAGTACCGTAGATTTGCATTTTTAAAATAACCTTGTCAGTAAATAATA
Organism: Pachyrhynchus sulphureomaculatus; assembly: GCA_019049505.1. Taxonomy (NCBI): domain Eukaryota; kingdom Metazoa; phylum Arthropoda; class Insecta; order Coleoptera; family Curculionidae; genus Pachyrhynchus; species Pachyrhynchus sulphureomaculatus. The sequence goes on along the minus strand of CM032448.1, from coordinate 111,973,357 downwards.
TAACAAAACGATTAGCATAATCTTAGGTAATTAAGAATAGTTTTAAGTACTATATAACCAGGATCAATACCAAATATTTTTCTTTCTAATTTACTTCTGAACAAGCCATTGTATGATGAAACAATTGTCAAGTTATTTTAAATATATTGGAAAATAAAACATAGTAGTGTTCTTATATAATTTTATTATGAATTTCCAACAAATATCAGCTAACATAATCAAAGAATATGTTTTTGTGATTTTTTAGGAATATAATATTTTCCTTTAGCAAGGCATGCCTCCTTCCTCGTTCCTTTCGCTCCGTATATATTTTACTATAGAAAAATTATTTTAAATTAAATATATAATTTTCCAATCAAGAACCAAGAAAAATTCTTATAATACTATTGAAATGATACCATGACCTCCCCTTTCTTTTAACCTTTTTCTTGTGGTAACAATGAAAATAATTTTAAAGAAAATGTAATGATTCAATTCTTTGATAGACAGAACCCCGAAAAAGACCTATAACAATACAACTACGAAAACACTTTGTACCTCCCCTCTCCACTCTATAGCCATTTTATGAAGAACAAAGAAAACTAATTTTTGAATTATTCAACTCCAAAAACTTTGGAAACGAAATAAATCTCCATATATACGACACAAGCTTTCTAATCTCCTCCTCCACCCCTTTCACCCCTTCTATGTTATGCTATAAATATTTATGCAAAATATTTGTTGAATATTCAATAAAAAACCAGGAAAAACTATCATACAACATATACTGGCCCTCACCTTCCTTCCCTACAATGAAAACCGCTCAAAAACTGTAGGTTTCATTCTTACATTAGGGATTATATATACCAAGTTGGAAATTCACATCTCATTTCGTTCGAGAGCTATCGTAACATCAGACCGACAGGCAGACAGACTGACGAAAGTAAGTGACTAGATTTTTCATTATCTAGGAACCTAAAATGTGAAGAAAAGCAAAAATCTCGAAGTATGATTTTTTCACCAACACATTGCTTTCCTTTAGCAAGGAAAGTAAAAATCCACTGACATATATTTCACCAACCATCGTATTCCAAGAACATTTTTCATTGGCGAGCAAATTAAGCGTTTAAAATTCCAGTTCCAGCCTCTCTCCTAATCTAAGTTGATGACAAATACAAGAGGCGAACGTGATGAAAATGAAAAGCGTCATTTAAAAAAATCGATTTGTGTACATAAAAATATTAAAGTAGTTGGCTTAAGAGCCCTTTTGTTGAAACGCGGCAAAAGTATTAAGAGAAGATTTAACCACTAAGCCAAACGGGAAATTCAGGGCGCTCTAATTTTAAAATTGATTGAACGGGCATTTTTTTATTTTTGCACAGTTAGCAAGAATACTTATTTTAAACATAAAATCCTTCTTACTTCCCATTGCTAACAAAAATATTGTGCAAGAAATTGTTGCATGACTACTTTTCCGATTAACTGCATCACGACAAACAAAGTCTTCAATTTACATCGAACTATCCGTCTGTTTATCTGTATCTTAGTCTGTTTTCAGTTTTCAGCGAAGAAATGTGAAAATTATGTTACTATATCATTTCAGTTTTAACCAAAATAGTGTGTAATGAAATGGTATCAATCATTTTTTTATGGGTCTAGCACACGTGATGCAGGGAAGTCCCTAAAGCGCTACAGCAGCCACATATGTGCGGAAAAAGCAATTCACGTTGTTCTTGAATGGCGGTAAATTATACTCGGTGTGAAACACAGTCCTGGGCCAATTATTCCGAAGGGATAAAAGACGCTTGAAAAGCAACAAGCTGAACCTCATGCGGATGTGAAGTATTAGGGTGACGTGTATTTCTAACATGTACCGCTCTGGGAGGAATTAAGCGGACTACATCCTTCGAACACTATCCATGAAAATACTTGTAAATAGGCTCAAGTTGCCAACCGTTCTTCGATGTTCCAGCGAATCAAAGGCCGCCGGTCAGTTCCGGGTCTCCTCTGAATAGAATCCAACAAATGCAGTGTATGTTTGGGAGCGGAGCCCCAAATATGAGAGCAGTATTCCATAGTTGGTCGAATTTGAGGTTTGTAAAGAATTAACAGTTGTTGTGGAGTGTAAAGCTTTTTGGTTAGAAATAATATTCCCAGCTTTTGAGAAGCTCTCCTTGCTATGCCTGCAGCAAGTTCATGCCAGGATATATTTGCTCCCAAATTAACGCCCAACAAATTGAGCGACGATGCTATAGGAATGGAGTGCCCCGACATAACTATGTCGGGTTCAGCAACGTTAACTTTTTTAGAAAAAACTGCCGCCTGGGTTTTTGCAGCGTTAAATTCCACCTGGGTACTGTTACTCCAAGATAGAATTTCTTCCAGGTCTTTGTTAAGTTAAATGACTTCCTGTTGTCTGCGGACATTTATCTGAGTAGCCGATGTCCCAGGGTTCAAACTGAATGAAGAGATAAGCGTACTGTCATCTGCAAAGCTGTAGATGGGATTCCCGGTCTTTTTCAGCAGATCGTTAATGTAAATGAGAAAGAGAGTAGAAGACAGTATGGAGCCTTGGGGTACACTGGCGTTAATAGTGAAGGTGTTAGAAAGAAATCCGTTGACTGCCACTCGTAAAGGACACTCTCTAAGGAAACATGAGAGCCACAAACCGTACCAGAAGAGCGTAGCTTAGGAAACAGTCCATCATGCCAAACACGGTCGAAAGTCTTGGATATGTCAAGAGCAACAGCTCGAGATGTTTCAAAATGTTCAATTGCGTTGTTCTAAACATGTGTTACGTAAGTCAGAAGATCTATGTTTACGAAAGCCATATTGGTGATCGCTAATAAGGAAGGAACTATTCCCTTTCTGTAGGATAGATTGAAAAGTCTACAGAAAACTGGTGTTAGTTCCCTCGCACAGTTTTTGAGAACTATGGCAGGTATTCCGTCCGCCCGAAGCTTTTTTGGTGTCTAGCTTCATTAAAATACGTTTTATGAAACCCTGTCTGAAGAAAATATCGGGCATCCTTGACTGCACTATGGGAATAGTAGGTGGTGTTTTTCCTTGGAAATCGAAAGTAGAATGTGAAGGGATGAGTTAAGCCAGCAAGTTCGCTTTTTCAACAGGTGTCGTTCGAATAGAATTTTCTGGCCGTGTGAGTGGTGGTATAGTGGATTTGGTGAAATTTTGTCTAACTGCCTTAGCAACTGACTAAAAGGACCCGGAATTGTTGGGACAAGCGAGAAGTTTGTTTCTAATTCACTGATTGTGTGCCTTCTTAGTTTCGTCGATAATTTCTTTGCATCTGTTCCGGGCACGAACGAAGGTGTTACGATTTATGATGTTAGGATTTTCACGCCATTGTCGGTAGGCAAGATGTTTAGAAGCAACAGCTTCTTTGCATTTTCGGTCAAACCAAGGTTTGCCGTTGGAAGGGCATTTCTTCGAAAAATCATAGAGTGAGAAGAGAGAAATGTTGACGTTACAACTTGTATTTTCAAGGAAAGTACTGGGCAAAAAATTTTAACAATTTTTTGAATTGGTTTTTTTACTAATTTTTCAACGGGAAAAAACTCTTTATTAATCCAGTCGATTGGGAGTTGAATCGGACATAAATTTAAAAAGCTAGATTTTTAGCCAGAGAGGTACATTAACAGTCAAATAATATACATAAAAAAGTTTGCAGCAATCGGGGTATGGCTGGCTGAAAAATGGGTTTCGAAAGGGCCCCATTTAGGATCTTTCAAGAATATCTTGTAAAATATGCATAATTTGTGAAAATATTATATGAAAAAAATATAGACCATGCGATTCTGCACAAAAAAGGTCTCTTGATATTTCTCCGCTAAACGCATCGTTTTCAAGAAAATCGTAATTTAAAACGTGTTATTTTACTCGGATATTTTAAAGTACGACAAGAGAAATTCTGAAATTTTCACGCGCATCGCGCCAGGAAAACTGCCATAAGTTCCTTAAAAATAATCATACTAAAAAAGAAAAAGAAAATTTTTTGAAGGGGAAAGTTTAGCCTTCCTGATGCATTCATGAAAATATATTTTTTTAAAATTGAGATCAGTATTTGAAAGGAAAACTCTTTTAACACGCACGCTCGTATTTTTATAGTTTAATATCTTTGATAAATTTATTCTAATCAAAAAATCTTTCAGACATTTTCTTCCTTATTTATATCTTTTTCATTTAGGAATACACATTTCACTGCCTGATTTTAAATGCACTGAAAATAAAGAATGTGTTTTTTTGCTATTTTTCGGTGTTAGGTATTTTTTGTATTCGAACTATCTTAGAAATATTGAAAATAAGTACCGTAACGTTATGTATGGTTTTTCTTAAATATTAAATATTTCTCTTCAAGAAAATCACTTTAGAAGAACAATTTCATAACATTTTTACACTGACTTTTCATTTTTTTGTTTAAATTTCTGAACTGGTCTGTTTTGTTTGTAATTACAAAGTATTCATTAATTTGATACTTTTGAGGCCGAGTTAAACTTGGAGAAGGAAATAAATACTTTAAGCTAACAATTCCAGGTAGTGGAATCTTTCTCAGGGGTTCAGGTAGAAAATACGCAGCTTTCTTTCTTTCTTTACTTCTGTTTTCATCTCGGAGAAATTAGAGAAAATTACTGCGTATGCAACACCACTACTTCACCGAATTGCCATCTAATATTTACTAACGTAGCTTGCACGTGGACATAATTACGAAGCAGCTGTAATTGTGGTTATATTTTATGAAATAACGAACATTTTCAAGTAAATTGTTTTCTGTGAAGCGTACTGCTCTTTCTAAATTTGGTACTGATGGTACAGTGATTGTGGTACTGATGAATAGGGAGAAAAGATTAAATGCATTAATTTATTGTGTCTTGCCTGAGCGTCTGAATATGTTTGAATAACCAATTGCAGATGAGGAGGGTTTGGAGGAATTTCTGGAGTTTCTGGCATACATGAAATTTAAGTAAAATTTTGAATATATAGTTTCCAATAATATGTGTTAAACAAATTATATTTTTTTATATAACATGCATTTTTTGTATTATTTTTTCCATATAATTCCATCTTGCTTCATATTTTTCTGTATTTATAAATTTTTTGCATTATCTTAAGGTAAAGTTAAAATTTAATAACAAATTCATATGATTTTATGTTAATTTACACGCTCCTTCTTTGATACTGTACTGAATAATTCATTGGATAAGAATTCTTTAAAAAATTTATCAGTATTTTCAAAAAAATTTAGTATAATTGTCAAAATATGGGTTTATTGCAAACCCACATTTTTTGGATCACAATTTTCTCAAAAACGATGCAGTTTACAGGAAAATATCAGGAGACCTTTTTTTGTGCAGAATCATTTGATCTATAGTTTTTCTATGTAGTATTTTTACAAGATATGCATATTTTTCGAGATACTCTTGATAGGCCGAAAATTGGGCCCTTTCGGACGCCATTTTTGAGCCGGCCATGCCCCGGTTGCTGCAAACTTTTTTACATACATTATCTGGATAATGAACCTCTCTGGACAAAAATCTAACTTATTTAAATTTACGTGCACTTTTACTACATTTTCGTCTCTGGTGACTGAACTATGTACACGTATACAGTGACAGGGAGAACACGTGCGACATATGGGATTTTTCTTTATTATTAAATTTTAAAAAAAGTGAGTTTATAAGTGGATTCTGCATCACTTAAAATTCAAAACATGATTTTGCAGTTCCGCTTGTCATTTGTCGTTTAAAGTTTGAAATCCAAAAGTCAAAATATCAAAAATATTTATTAAGAAGTTTTTAAAATTGCATTATAAGTTAAATTTTAAAATTTATTTGTTGAATCCAGTAGTTTCCCTGAGGCGCTTCTGGGACACTTGTCGTAACGACAAATGCCCCCTGCATTTTTGGTGCCATTACGTTATTTTTAACGTTATTTTAATCTAGCCTGAAATCAGTGTTGCCGGTTGAAATGGGGTGTATCAAAAAGGCCTTATAATAAGATTTAAAGCAAAATGTAGTGAAAAAGACATTATTATAGAAAAAGGTAGTCCAAAAGGTCCTTATTATGTGAAAAATGTGTCGAAAAAAAAAAACGGGATGAAAAATAGATTGGTAAAAGGTCCTTATAGTCGAAGAAATGGTGAGATCTCTGTTTATCGTTGGGATTACCGTAACGTTATTAGATATAGATATATATATATATATATATATATATATATATATATATATATATATATATATATATATATGTATATATATATATATATATATATATATATATATATATATATATATATATATATATATATATATATATATAAGAGCTGATTTTAGCAGAGTATCTTAACTTCATTAAAACTCATTTTGCGTAGAGGCTAATTGGGTAAAAGTGAAGGTTTAGGTAATATTTTAGATGGAATTGTATCCAAAAAGGCCTTATTTGAGTGTTTTTTAGGTGTAAAAATGTATCTAGGTTTCCCTATTTTGTTGACTGGCGTCTAAAAGTCTATAAAAAAGCTCGAAAAGTAAACAATTGGATCCGTAAAGTCTATAAAAATGTTCAAAATAAGGGAAAATGTAAACAAAATGTGTGATTAATGTGTGATTCATGGTACTTTCTGTAAGTAAAAACCAGTAAACATGTGCCTCGATAGGTCACGAAAGTAGATAAGAAAGGTCAAAAATTGGTGATAAGGAGTTGAGTGAATGTATGAGACATTTACCGTTCCGGTAAATCCAACGATAAACAGAGATCTCACCATTTTTTCGATTATAAAGACCACCAACCTATTTTTCACCCGTTTTCAAAAAAAACACCCCTATAATTACGAATAAGGACCTTTTCGACACATTTTTCACATAATAAGGGCCTTTTCGACTACCTTTTTCTATAATAAGGCCTTTTCACTACATTTTGCATTAAATTTTATTATAAGGCCTTTTTGATACACCCCGTATAGAGACATTTCACCCCATTTCAACCGGTAACACTGATTTCAGGCTAGATTAAAACAACGTGAAAAATAACGTAATGGCACTAAAAATGCAGGGGGCATTTGTCGTTACGGCAAGTGTCCCAGAAGCGCCTCAAGGTAACTACTGATTCCAAGCGATGTTTTACTTCTTTCAAAATCGATAATTACTAAAGGTAACAAAGTCATTGGCTATACAGCATACAAAAAATAAATAAATTACAGAAACTTTATAAATTAAATAAACAATAAACCATAAACTTAAAAAAAAATTATCTAGTTTGCATTTCGACGTCCCCACCGCCCAATTCTATATACCGAATTCTTCGCGAAGTAATTATTTTAAAACATATTTTAACATGTGCAGAGTAACACTAGTTACGCACTACCTTATTGCATTTTCCAAATGCTCTGAGCATAAACTTTGTTCTTGAGGTAGCCCTATAAAACAAATCGAGCGGAATTAAGTCCGGAGATCTCGCTGGCCAAAGATTAGCAGAATAACGTCCTATCCACTGGTCTTCTCATTCATTCGGCCAGTCTCGCATTTGCGGCGTACTGTGAATAGACGCACCATCTTGTTGGAAGGCGCCATGTAATAAATTTATTATTTTCGAGTTTAATAATTGCAGGTAGGTTTTCGAAATTATACTTTGCCGGAAAAAGAAAGAGCCAAGGTTGTGGCTGTTTTATATACCACACAACAGGTTCACTTTAAAGTAGTACTAATTTTTAGTTTCTATAGCCAAATTTTCGTCTGCCCACCATCTGCAATTCTGAGGCTGGTAAATAAAAAGAGTGTTTCTATAAAAATACTTGATTGACCGCTCTGATATTCCAACTTGTTCCCGTCTTTCAGATAAAGCCATTTCTTCTTCGTTAGTAACAGTAAATATTGTGAATCTGTTGTGTGTTTTGTGTAATTATATACAGGTTGAGTCAACGATAGAGTAAAGTTCATTCTCTCATTTGTTGTCAATGTTAAATATAATAGTTTTAGGGAATGTTAAGGTGCACAGTTTAAAATTATTTTTGAGGATACAGGGTACTTAAAAAACTGTAGTCGATATAACATATGTTTTTTTACTCAGTATATATCACCACTACACCAAACACTTTATTTTTGCACTCGACGCGCGTTTCGCTAAACCATGTTAACTTCATCAGGAGCGATGATAAAAAAGTGTTTGGTGTAGTGGTGATATATACTGAGTAGTATCATTGATCAAAGATTCCACATTCCCAACTCAGTATGTTTTTTTTTAATGGAACTTCCTATTTTCTAATTTATTTTTAAATTCTACGTAAAATTTTATAACTTTTTTATTAATAATATTATATACCTAAACCTAGTAGTTTTTCTAATATTTCAAATTTTAAAAAAAAATACTAGTTTTTAGTTTTGTAAAAAATTGCCAATAGCGCCATTGTTTCTGAAGGTGGAATATTCATAATTGGTACGAGCGTTCTATAGAGATAAAAAAATCCGGTCAAGTGCAAGTTGAACTTGCACAATTAGTGTTCCGTACGTTGATTGTTTTTAAAATAAAATTTTTTGTTAGGGTGGTATAAAATGATCAGTGACTTCACAAAACACATCCCAAATGAGTTTTCAACAAAGTTTGTTTCCAAACTTTACTGAAATCTGATGACCTTGAAATTTTTGTTTTTTTTTATATACCATATAAATTATTAAAGGTAATGCACTCATGATAATTTTCGTTCAATCTACATCCCGTGGAGAATATTTCAGAATTTTTTCGAAATTTTTTGATAAGTACTTTTCGAGATAAGGCCCGGGACAGCGATTTTTCGCGAATTTTTAAAAATAATACAAAGAAAAGTGCACGCAAGTATAATATTACATATATATTTTATACTCGTGTTTTCACAAGCTTTCATTTGACACCACACTCGATGACCTAGTAAAAATTTTTTTTTAACTTCCGACTTCACCCCCCAAAAAACTAACCCCTTAAGTCAAAATTTAATTCTCAAAACTACATGGCTGTGATGAGGCCATCAATTCCTATATTATTACCAAATTTCACCTTTCTATGTCAAATAGTTTCGGAGAAAATCGGGTGTGACAGACAGACAGACAGACAGACAGACAGACAGACAGACACCGAAGTGATCTTATAAGTGTTCCGTACGGAACACTAAAAATATATATGTAAAGAAATTTGAGTTAGATGCTACAGGGTGTTTAAAATAAATTTATGCATTTCGACTATTTAAATTGAAAAATCTCAAATTTTTTAAAGGACACACCCTATATATTATTATTTTTTCTGATAGATTTTACAAAACCCTCCAACTTTTATTAAGTATATCATATACCTATTTTTAATAGTTTTCGATTTATTTTGAATTTTTCAATTTTTACCCTTATTTTTAATACACTTACGCTATTGTGAAAACATAAACAACTAATTAATAATAATTTTAATATAGTTTAACTTATCTAATGATTAATTATTGTGACGTAATAAATGTTTAAAAATATGCCCGTCTACTTGAATACACATGTTTAGTCGTTTTACTATATTTTCCTTCACTTTTCTTAGCATAAAGGGCGTTATTGTCCTACACGTATTCCGTATCCTATTTTCCATATCTACTAGTGTCGTAGGGGGATTCACATAAATATGATGGCGTATTTTGTGTAACAGGAATCCATTCGGGCATTATGTAGACCTTCTATTATCGACCATATTGGCTTGGCTTTTTTTCGTAATCAATAAAGACCATCCAGATGGGGATATTATATTAGGTGTTTTTTTCAACTAGATTTTTCACCATTGTAGATGTTCTTTCCTTTCTTAAAGCCGGTCTTCTCTTAAAAATCCAATTTTAAAGATAGACAACTATAATTTTTTCAAGGACAATTTATATATCTGGGTTAGCAAACTTATAGGCCTATATTTTTCCACATCTTCTACAAAAAAGGTTAATAAGGCATTTGAATTAAAATCTAAATTTTATACATTTAATTACAGTAATAAACAAAATATTCTTCAAAGTAGTTCAACATAAATGTCAATTGGTGTAAAAAATTATGGTTATAGGGTTCAGGGTATTTTACACATTTTCAGTTTATTATTATATAAAAGTTTAATTATAACAAGAGTTAAAATTTATATAAAAGTATAATGGACAAATTGGAGTATGCTATATCGTTATTTGTGTATGGGCTATAAATTTTCCGGAATGTCGGTTTTAGTGTCAAATTAGTTTCAGCCAACAACTATAAATTTTTATTTTAACACTGTAACTTAATATTAATTAATTTAATTTTGCAGGGTTGCCAATAATATATATATATATATATATATATATATATATATGTAAATCTATGTATATATATATATATATATATATATATATATATATATATATATACATATATATATATATATATATATATATATATATATATATATATATGTATATATATATATATATATATATATATATATATATATATATATATATATATATATATATATATATATATATATATATATATATATATATATAGTGGCGAACAAAAGCATGGACACATTTAGATTCCCCTCTCTAGTCTTAACATTTAAACGGTTTACAATTACAATATTTATTTATTAGTTATCTACATGCTAATAAACATTTTGAAGACTAAAACACTTATTGTTTATTAGAAATATTCTTAGTTTTTAACGCAACACAATTATTCACAGTATGGAAACATTTTTGTTATAAAATAAAAATTTCACTAAGACGACTAAGATGTCGAAAATATTTAATATTTAGTGGGATATCCTTTTATGCCAATCACTGTTTGACATCTTTTGCCCATAGAATCAATAAACCCAGCACAAAAATCGGGTGGTATTTTTTCCCATTCTTGTTTTAATGCGATCCTAAGTTCGTCCCGGTTTTTTATGTATCTTTTCCTAATTTGTTTATCCCGAAAGTGCCAAAGATTCTCTAGAGGGTTCAAATCAGGTGATTGTGAAGGCCAGCGCATCACCCGAATCCTTTGTTCAGAAAACCAATTCTTGGCCAAGCGAAATGTGTGTTTGGGTCATTGCCTTGCCAAGAAAACTTCTGTTAATAAAGAACTATGGCAAGAAGATCAGGGTGTATTGGTGTTAGACATGACTATTAGGCGTCGTCTGTTATCTGAAAATCTTCATGGTAGGCGTGCTGTTAAAAAGCCACTCCTTACAAAGCGTCACAGAAAGGAGAGATTGAAATTTGCTAAGGAACAAAAGACTGGACTAAAAATCAGTGGTCTCTAGTAATCTTTAGTACCGAAAGTAGGTTCAATCTCTTTGGAAGTGATTCTACTGGTTATGTAAGAAGAGCAGTTGGTTTAAGATATGACGCAAAGTACCTTGTACCTACTGTCAAACATGGAGGTGGAAATATCATTGGCAAATATAAATGGCAGAATGGATGGTCAAATGTATCTTGAGATATTGGAAAATAATTTGATTCCTTATGAAGAAGATTTGCCACTGTCATGGATTTTTCAACAAGACAATGACCCAAAACACACATCTCGCTAGGCCAAGAATTGGTTTTCTGAACAAAGGATTCGGGTGACGCGCTGACCTTCATAATCACCTGATTTGAACCCGATAGAGAATCTCCGGCACTATCTGGATAAACAAATTAGGAAAAGAAATATAACAAACCGGGAGGAACTTTGGATCGCAATTAAAACAAGAATTGGAAAAAATACCACCCAATTTTTGTGCTAGGCTTATTGACTCTATGGGCAGAAGATGTCAAGCAGTGATTGAGGCAAAAGGATATCCCACTAAATATTAAATATTTTCGACATCTTAGTCGTCTTAGTGGAATTTTTATTTTATAACAAAAATGTTTCCATACTTTTGTTTGCACATAATTGTGTTACGTTAAAAACTAAGCACATTTCTAATAAACAATAACTGTTTTAGTCTTCAAAATGTTTGTTAGCATGTACACGTTTAATAAATAAATATTGTAATTGTATACCAATTAAACGTTAACACTAGAGATGGGAATTTAAATGTTTTTGTTCGCCACTGTATATATATATATATATATATATATATATATATATATATATATACATATAATAATTCTTAAAAAAGACTTTTTCATAAAAAGTTTAATTTGGGTAAAGGGGCCAGACGAAACTAGACTTTTAAAAGTAAGCATTTAATTCTTTTTCTGCAGAATTAGGAATGGTTTTTTCATTGTTTTTTTTTTAATTAAATTTTAAAATTCTTCTCAAAAAATTGATCCCTTACAAGTTGTAAATCGAATAAAAGGGCTAGATAGAGCAAAATTATTAAAAATAGTTTGAAAAGCTCTAATTTCGATTATCCAAATATTCAAATTTCGCTCCCTTTTTAACCGTCATGGAATTTTTTTTCAATGGACTACTTAACATTCTTACGTAAATACTAAATCATTTTAGGGTATGATTATGGTGCTCTCTGATCCAAAAAAAAAAAAACAAAAATATTGATTTATTCAGTCGTATAAAAATATCTGTGCTTTTTTGATACCGTCAATTCGGGCTGGCACCACGCTGGTATCATGTTCCAAATATTCCAAAATTTCGAAGAAATGGCAAACTAGTGTACTAGTCTAAAAATTTTTATTGGTTTCTGACTGCTCTTAATACTTTTTTTTTTTAGATTTACGTATATATGTATATATATATATATATATATATATATATATATATATATATATATATATATATACATATATAAAACCATACATATATACATACATACATACATATATATATATATATATATATATATATATATATATATATATATATATATATATATATATATATATATGTATGATATGTTCTGAATAACTGGCAGACCGAAGAAATATGAAATACTACTACAATACTTTCCTCCCCTTAACGAGGACAGTAAAAAGCCTTCCAACTCTTGAAATATCTTCAGGATTTCTCTTTTATATATTATATTTTTTATAAAATTTAGCCCTTTTTTCAGATACGAATATTTCAACACTGCACCGTCCTAAACAAATATTTCTTGACATTAAAATATTAACCTAATCTGAATGTTTGGTAAAATCCAGAATTTATAGATTTAATTTAGAAAGGGCCGTGAGAGAATTCGTTTTAAAAAGCAAATTTAAAATTTCGTGCTTGTTAATGTTTGTTATGAATACATTATTATACAAAAAATGCAAGAGGGTATTCAAACTGGTTATTCGAAAACTTTTGCTCCATCTTATTTATTGCCATTCTGAAAATAATTCGTAGAAAAGATTTAAAACATGTTGTAACAAACTGATTTTCTGGGAGTTTGCACAAACATTGCCACTCATATTCATTACGTATGTAATTAAAATATTTTTTGGAAATCCTATCGAACCCTTCCATTTTTCTAAATAGGACATACCAATCTATACACTTTTTATTAAACTTTTTTCTTCTTTCCTAGATGCTATATAAATTCTATTGACTTTTCATCTATCTCTGGTTTATTTATTTTGAAGCTTGATTAACTTTAACTCCAGAATTTTTTCTGACTAGCTCGCTACTAAATAGATTTACTTTTATATTTGTAGAGCATTTTCGTGCTGTATGATATGCTAAGTCTGTTCTATCTTTTTTAAGTTCCTTTTTATTCAGACAATGTTTTTTAATCCACTTTTCTTTTCTTCATTCCTATTTATCTAATTGTGTAGTTATTTACACTGTAATGCTCTTTTTTAGTGTAGTTTTTCTACACGCGAAAAAAATAATACCAAGTATGTCTCCATACCATATAATCCGAAATATAGCAGGAGACTCAATAAGGTATTTAATAAGGTAGGCCTCACCTTAGTCTATAAGTCATCAGACAATCTGAGGAATATCTTAGGAAATTCCAAAGATAAGATACCTAATTGTAAGGAAAGTGGAATTTATGAAATTAGTTGTAATGATTGTGAAAAAAAGTATGTTGGGCAAACAAAAAGGTCAATTAAAACACGATTTAAAGAACATTTAGCACACTTAAAATACAGTAGAGCAGAAAAGTATAGCATTGCCGAACATGCCCTTGAAGCTGATCATATTGTAACATTGGATAATCTAAGATTAATTAAAAATGTATTTGATAGGAGATTGCTGAACGCATACGAAAGTATGGAAATTATAAAATGTAAAAGTAGTTTAAATAAAGACAGAGGACCTATTCCTTATAGTCCCCTCTACTAGTTACTTGACCGGAATTGATGGCCGTGCCTATACCATTAGTTCGACCTGAGTAATTCAAGGATAAATAGGGTAGATTTGTAGTCTAGCTTTAGTCAATCATCGCTCCTGATGAAGCTAACATGGTTAGCGAAACGCGCGTCGAGTGCAAAAATAAAGTGTTTAGTGTAGTGGTGATATATATTGAGTAGTACGAGTATCAATGTGTCATAGATTCCGCATTCCCAACTTAGTAGTTCTTCTAATTTAGAATACTAGTTATCTTTCGATATTGCCTTTCTCTTACATCTTATTAAAATATAGTTCCATCTATCCAGTTTTTACTTGTTTTTTGAATTTCAGTTTGCACTTTAATTTCTGGACAGATATATAAAATAGGCATTGACCAAAAACTTTCAGCTTTTTGTCTTCTTTGTCCATGTCCTCTAAATCGTCACATTTTAATTTTTTTTATGATGCCTTGCTCTACTTGGGTCTACGTCATCTTTCTTTATTTTGTCTTCAATATGTTCAAAATTTCCAAATCTATTTTTTTTGGTGTTTTACGTTCCTTATATATCGCAATGAGTAATCATTTATAAACTGTTGTCCCTATTAGAATACTTCCTTAGGTTAGCTTAAGTTTTTCGTCCATCGAGTTCAGAATATTAGTGATACTTGGACATTACCTTTCCCTCTAATCCATTCACGATACAGCTCCATACGTATAGTTCTTCGTATTGCTCAAATCCATTTAATTTCCTAAATCCTTCTTTTACATCAGCAGATTTAGGTTTTTGCTCGTTTCCTTGGCCGTACTTTTTGTAAGTTTCTTAAACTTTAGATCACACAATTTCGGACGAATGAAGTATAGACAACCGTTACAACCTATTTCTCTCTCAGGTGTTAAGTTCCGTTGTTACTACATCTTTGTTTAAGTCATTATTATTCCTTAACTCGTTCAGTGCCTGATTCAATTAAACTTAAGAATTCTCTCCCTCTCTTCTTCATTTAAATTGTCCAAATTATTAATTGTTTTTATTCCAGTTATCCTTACATCTTATCTTTCTTTATTTCCTCTGTAATAACCTAACAGCATTTGCTAACTCACTTTGTTTTAGTCACTTCATATTTCCTTCTTGTCTCATTGTGCAAACATTTGTATTCTTATTCTTATTTTTCCATTGGGTTCTTCAGATAACCTTGTTAAGTTTAGAATATCATAAGTTATCTTTCGATATTTTCTAATCTTGTCATGATGTCATTTTATCTGTCCAGTTGCCGGTACTGTTCTATATCTCCTCGTTTCTCTAATCGTTCTAGCTTCTTTCTTTTGCTTCGGTTTATTGTTAATGTCTTAAACTTTAGTTCGCACTTTAGTCGAGGTTTTCTTCTTCTTCTTTCTCATTTACATTAACGATCTGCTGGAAAAGACCGGGAATCCAATTTACAGCTTTGCAGATGACAGTACGCTTGTCTCTTCATTCACTTTGAACGCTCGGATATCGGCTGCGCAGGCGAATATCCGCAGACAGCAGGAGGTCGTTCAACTTAACAAAGACCTGGAAAAAATTGTATCTTGGGGTGACAGTAACCAAGTGGAATTTATCGCTACAAAAACTCAGGTGGCAGTTTTTTCTAAAAAAGTTAACGTTGCTGAACCCAACATAGTTATGTCGGGGCACTCCATTCCCCTAGCATCGTCGCTCAATTTGTTGGGCGTTAATTTGGGAGCAAATATGTCTTGGCATGAACATGTTGCACGCATAGCAAGGAAAGCTTCTCAAAAGTTGGGAATATTGTTTCGAACCAGAAAGCTTTACACTCCAGAACAACTGTTAATTCTTTACAAAGCTCAAATTCGACCAACTATGGAATACTGCTCCCATGTTTGGGGCTCCGCTCCCAAACATACACTGCATTTGTTGGATTCTATTCAGAGAAGAGCTGTTCGTCTGATTGGAGACCCGGAACTGACCGGCGGCCTTGATTCGCTGGAACATCAAAGAACGGTTGGCGACTTGAGTCTGTTCTACAGGTATTTTCATGGAAAGTGTTCGAAGGATGTAGCCCGCTTAATTCCTCCCAGAGCGATGCATGTCAGAAATACACGTCGCGCTGGTGCTTCACATCCGTATGAAGTTAAGCTTGTTACCCCGCGTACAACGCTTTTCAAGCAGTCTTTTATATGGAGAACATCATCCCTTTGGAATAATTTGCCCAGCGCTGTGTTTCTTACCGAATACAATTTACAGCGATTCAAGAACAACGTGAATCGCTTTTTTCGCACACATGCAGCTCCTGGAGCGCTTTAGGGACTTCCCTGCAGCATGTGTGCTAGACCCATAAAAAAAAAAATTATAATCGCTACAAAAATCGGCTCTAATATAATTTTTATAATAAATAGTTTTCTGTTGACAACGTAACTTAAACTAAAAATAATGCCTCGTTAGTATGATATGCCCTGTATACTAAAATTTTTAGTATGCAAACTATCCTATATCAGGTATTCAGCCCAAACAAATAAGTAAGCAGAGGAAAATTCTACAAATGACTATTTTGCCACCAATATACATTGAATAATACTTCCGATATGTATAGATTTTAAATCATGTATAAGAAGCCTTTTCACCATTATGCTGGTTGTAAATTTTTACCACAAGAAGAAATACTATCAAAACAAATTAAGTAAATACTTATTAAAGAGTTGATTGATTGGTCCGTTACTTTGTGGCAGTACATTTTAACAATAAAACTACTTAATTACTTTGTTAAATGTCACTAAATAGGTGACAGTTAACAAAGTAATTAAGTAGTTTTATTGGTTAATACTTATTAAGTCATCGATCTTGTTTAAGTCTATGAGTTTTACAGCTGACAAACTCGTTTCGGTATCACTGCTTTCAATTTCCAACATAATGTTGGATGTCTCTCTCGCAATGTTATTTAAAAATCCATGAGCAGTGTGAAATACAATTTAGCTTCATGAGGAGACATGGTATTAAAAAAACCGTTTTACATGTAATTATAGGTACAGACATTATAAGACTAAAGGCAAAACAACATCTTGAGCCACAAATATTCAATCTTGCAAATTTTACATCTCATAGAGTCTTTTCCATCTTACCACTTGCGATTTCCGATGCAGAAACCTCCAGTTACCTCTTTCGTATTCTACTCATTTCTCGCAGGTATCGCTTGTATCACAATAGACAGTTTGTCTCCTAGGATATCGCGTAATAAAAAGCTCCGTAAACATAATGGTTATAGTTGTCCATATGAAGCCTAGATCATAGGTTTTTTGTATTCATATTGCAAAGTTGATTTGACTTCTCAATAATATCAAGCAACAAAATCCCCTTGGACAAGCTGACACGCGATTTTTTTCGTAAATTATTCCTGCAATAATAACAGGAAAAATGAATTTGTCGGTTTTACTGAAAGGTTAATAACTATAAACCTTAGAGAAATTCTAGTAAATTTTGAAATCGAATCATTGTATACGAACATTCTAATTACGGTTTCAGTTTTCCTAAGAGCATATATGTATATTTATATATAACAGTGACTTATTTTTAGAAATATATCTGTTATCTATATATTTCATATTCCAGGGAAGATTTTATGAACAGAGTTCAAGAAAAGCCATTAGTATGCCATTATCTACTGCAGTTGCGACCATGGAAACCTTTAAAAAACACGCCTTAGCTACCATTACTCTGAAACCAAAATTTCGAGGCAGACATGTAAACGACACATTTGTTATCTGGCAATATAGTAAAAGACACGGAAATGCACGTTTAGAATATCTGTTATTAAAAATATCCGAACATAGATTTTGTAATGGAAACTGAATTACATTCAAATCAAATTCAATCAATCAAATTTTTTAAATGTACTTGCATAAAGGAAAAGTAACAGTACCCTAGGTCCTGGATTGCCGAACAACCTGAACACATACCATCATCCTTTTAAGAAACTATTTGTAATCAATTCAATGGTATTTAATATTCTACTAATATGCAATGAACGTTCGAGTTTCTCGAAAAACAGAGAAATTAATCACTGATCTAAAAACTGAACACTATTATATGCTTATTTCATCGATTTAAAAACCCAGCTGCCGGCGAAAAATTTCCGAAAAAAGAGTATAACTTTGACATTTATACAGACAACTAGCCGGGCCCGCGGCTCCGCTCGCGTGTTCTTGATTCACTACTATCGTCACTGCTTATTAATTATGTTACCCAACGTAATAAAATATCTCCCATTATTTCCCCTTATCTCCCAATATTTCTCCTTATCTCCCATTATCTCTACATAATTTCCATTATTTAGGCTTATCTCTGCTCATCTCCCATTATTTCTCCTTATCTCTCATTATTTCTCCTTATCTGCCATTATCTCACCTTATTTCCCATTATCTAGGCTTATCTCAACCTTTCTCAACTTATCTCGCAATATTTCTTCTTATCTCCCATTATTTCTCCTTATCTCCCATTATCTCACCATAACTCCCATTATCTAGACTTATCTCTGATTATCTCCCATTATTTCTCCTTAGCTCCTATTATTTATACTGATCTCCCATTATCTCACCTTATCTCCCATTATCGAGGCTTATCCCGACTTATCTCCCATTATTTCTCCTTCTATCCCATTATCTCAACTTATCTCCCATTATCTAGGCTTATATCGAATTATATAGAACATATGTAAAAATTTATAAAAACACGTAAATCGGATAAGTGGTTCTCGAATGATAAGCGCACTAACGGACAGACAGACGGGTAGACAGAGAGACGTTGCATTTTATATATATTATATTCTTTGCTACACGATTGTTCCATATTTAATGCTTTAGGCAGTGTATTGCAAGAGAACGCGCTAGCGGCAAACTTTTCTCCGGCTTGATTCACTATTATCGTCACTGCTTATGCCTTATGCCACCTAACATAATAAAATATATCCTATAACCCGATCAGAGAACCTACGAATGTTTTAAAAAAGTACGTAAATCGGATAAGTGGTTCTCCAGTGATAAGCGCACTAACGAACAGACAGACTGACAGAGAGACGTTGCATTTTATATATAATATATTCTTTGCTACATGATATTGTTCCATATTTAATGCTTTAGGCAGTGTATTGCAAGAGAACACGCTAGCGGCAAACCTTTCTCTGGCTTGACTCACTATTATCGACACTGCTTATGCCTTATGCCACCTAACATAATAAAATATATCCTATAACCTGGTCAGAGAACCTACGAATGTTTTAAAAAAGCACGTAAATCGGATAAGTGGTTCTCCAGTAATAAGCGCATTAACGAACAGAGAGACGTTGCATTTTATATATATTATAGATATTCTTTGCTCCATGATATTGTTCCATATTTAATGGTTTAGCATGTCTAAAAAAAAGTGCGATAATCGGATAAATGGTTCTCCAGTGATAAGCGTACTAACGGACAGACAGACAGACAGAGATACGTTGCATTTTATATATATTATAGATGTAATAAAATATATATCTATAACCTGGTCAGAGAACATAGGTATGAATTTAAAAAATCACGTAAATCGGATCAGTGGTTCTCGAGGGATAAGCGCACTAACGGACAGACAGACAGACAGAGAGACGTTGCATTTTATATATATTATAGATATAGACTAATATTATTATATAACCTGGCCAAAAAATATATGTATGAATTTAAAAAAAGGCAGGTAAATCGGATAACTGGTTCTCGCGTGATAAACGCACTAATGGACAGGACAGACAGATAGAGAGACATTGCATTTTAAATATATTATAGATTATAGATATTTTCTGCTACATAATATTGTTCCATATTTAATGGTTTAGGCTGTGTATTCCAAGGGAACGCGCTAGCGGCAAACTTTTTTTTTCCGACTTCATTCACTATTTTACGTCACTGCTCATTCCTTATGCTACCTATCGTAATAAAATATAGCCTATAACCTTGCCAGAGAACATATGTATGTTTTTAAAAAAAAGTACGTAAATCGGATAAGTGGTTCTCCAGTGATAAGCGCACTAACGGACAGACAGACAGACAGAGAGACGTTGCATTTTATATATAGTATAGAAGTTGCAAAATAACCTTGACGAACAAATTTTAACAATTGTAGATAATGGTTAAGATTACCAAAACACCTCATACCCTTATAAACTAAAGGTGTTCATGGAATTCTCTATCTTCAGGGTATGGTGTATGTAGGAAAAACTATAAAACAACATTCGTTGTAATTAGGAAATGTAAAAGCTCTGTAAAAAGGAACAATTTGCATAATTACGATGTAACTTCAAACTGAGTGAAACCAAAGTTCATACTCCAATATCTATAAAAGAAAGATTAGGTAATCAATCAAAATAAAAATTTCTAGACATCTTAACAACGTTAACACATATAATATTAATAATAATAGCGCCTGTAGTAAAAATTGGTTATTAGTTAATTTTACGGAGAAATCCTCTCGTCTAAGAACACAATTTTATGGCGACAAATTAAGTTATTCTATCCCCATGGCGCCAAGCCGTAAATTACACAGATAAGAAGTCATTTCCTCTTTTTATAAGCAATTTTGAGAGCATCAACAATACACTTTTAATGAAGCACGAATCATATTATAGCCACGAGTCGTATGAAAAAGAGAGAGAATATAATATAAAAAGATTGACCCAATTTTACAACATCAGTGACGATAATATTCATACAGATGACAGATATAGGGATAAATTACACTCTAAAGGCTAAAAAGAATTGTTACATAAGTGGCAATTCTCAAAATTTTCATTAATTTACAAGAAACACGATATACTAACTACAGAAGGACTTTACAAAGATTACTATTTTTATTATTAGTATGATTGGATAGTCTTATAGCCAAGCAAACAAATCATAGGGATCCTTTTTGCAAACCCCAATTAATGTAGGGTAATGTAAACTAGACAGCACTTACAGTTTAAAGTGGGATCCGAACCACATGATCGGCAGTTTTCTCTTAGCCCGCTGCTTTATGGTTTTGTTATTTTTATTTTTCGTTAGCTACAAACCTTGACAGGCTGACAAACCTTTACATATTCTATGAACATTTCCGTGGCGTCCGAATCTTCTAGCTCGACTTCAGATCTGCATCTTATTCAAAAGAACGATATCTACTTCGTTCGCCTTCCGCCTCAAGTTACCATGAATCAATAATATGACGAAGGCAATTTTTCTGTTGGAGTACGCTTCCAGTTTTGAAAGGCATACTTCCGGTATTTCCTGCAACCATACAAAAAAGGTTCGAGTAGACCCCCTGAAATAACGTGATCAGCAGTTTAAACTGCAGGAGTTAACACTCAATCCTCGAAGGCCGTCTTCAGATATCCACTTCATCAGTGAGAGGCTGTGCCTTTATCGTCAGCCATTCGTTGTCCGAGCCACGTTCTCCATCAATAACTCTTTTTTACCGAATACTGACATTTGAAAGTTTGCTGATGTGTACTGACAAGCAGCATGACGTGGAATGCGGCTCAGCCTAAAAGAATTTAAAATAAAGGTGTACAGACAGAGAGTAAGGAGTCGAACCTGAGGCTAAGGGCATGGTAAGCAGAAACTATACTATAGAACGGAAGCAACCACCTTTTACAATAAGTAGATCTTGTCATTGACACCTAGATAATGGTGATAATGGTGTAATGAGGTACAATGCTATAACATCAATTAGAAAAAGTGTGTTAAAATCGAAGCCTCCGTAAAAGTCTATTTCAAATCATTGCCTATTTAACTTGATAGGTTAGAGAACTCTCGTTTCTCATGTTCGACAAAACAGCGCTTAATGTCGACAATATTAGATTCTGAAGATTGGTAATCATCAAAGTAATTGTAATTTTCGATACATCTAATCTAAACAGTTATTTGGACGTGCATTAAAACTAGCCACTAAAGTTTTTTAGCCACGAATGTCGTCCTGGACCAACGCTTCTTTTACTCAGAATTTTTATTTATAAAATAAGCAGAAGCAAATGGTACTTTCGTCCCCTCATAGTGTACCCCAGATATTGAAGCTTCTATTTTTTTACTGATAATCAGAACTTATTTATTTATTCACTTCCTTAGCTGGTACCTACTATGTTCATCCATGATATTCTCAATACTCTTCTGCATAATAACATTTTAAATAATTTCAACTTTGTGATACTGTCTGTTTTCAACTTCCATGTTCTTGTAGATAAGTCGTTAAGCGTATTTTTAGATCTATATTAAAGTCTCCCTTACTAGCCCAGTCATCAGAGGCAAATTTTGACGAAAAGCTCTCATTAAATGTTAACAGGCCGCATTTTGGCATAGCAGGTAGTTTTTTGGAAGTAGAATACGATGAAAAAAAGTTTGCTGCTCTAAACTGTACGCTAAGCCTAAAAAATCGAAAATAAAATGAAAAATTATGTTTTTCGCAAATATCTCGAAAAATAAAAAAGATATCGAAAAACTAATAGCACCACGTAAAAGAATGGGAAATTCTACAAAAAAAATAGGATATATATTATTTTTTTTTAGTTTTATCCTGAAAAAAAAAATATATTTGAAAGGAAATGACTGGTTTAACACCTTTAGTTGTAGTGAGAATCATTTTTCCGACCTTACTTATGATTAAATTAACGTTTCTGTATACTGCTAAATATTTTAAAATTGACTATTTAGGGGCTTCTCGAGGTGCTGATTAAAAATCCGATGACAGATTTGAAAAATTTAAAATGGCAGATCCAATATGATGGCCAGAGAGTACGTAATTCATCTAATTTCTTCGAGTAATTTTGAATTATTGTGTTTTCAATAACTGTTTTCTTTGTACCTGGATGTTTAAATGAAATATAAATAATTTTTCCTTAAAGCTTGGACTTTTATCTTTCATTTCCCACCTTAAAATATATTTTTTTTTATTTTAAGTTTAGGTCGTATGAACAATAATAAGAAAAAATACGTTTATCATGAAACTTTTTTAAGAGTGAAATTAGAAAAGAAAAATTAAGTTTTTTCTAATATTAAGTACACTTGTAACTGTAACTAAAAAAAAATTGTCTAACTTTCTTTGACCATTTCGTAATGCTTTAAACATAAAATTGCCGGCGGCGCACTACAGCGGGCAAATTTTCGTATTTTTAAATAACACAGACAATGTGGGTATTTTTAATTATTCTTATATTGAAACTCATGGTATAATAATGATATATGCACAAGGATTTTTTTTCGATATTCTATATCTTATTAAATATTTGTAATTTACAGTATGCCCGTTAAAATAATGCAAAAAAAAAAATTCGTTTTAAGATTTCCAAATTACAAAACAATAAAAATGAAAACTGTTAGTATCATCGGAAAGCTGAAAGTCTCGTCTGCAAAAAGCTATCTTTTAATTTTTTTCTACGCTCTGAAAACAAGTAATATCGATTAACCTTCGAGCGGTGTGCGAAAACTTTCAAATTAACCTGTTTGGCGCACTACACTTTTTGAATCACCTCACGCTAATAAAAAAAATCTGGAAAAAAATTTATATATCGTTTTTTCGTAAAATTATCCGCTCTTTCACGTGGTGCTATTAGTTCTTCGATGTTTTTTTTACTTTTTTAAATATTTCCGAAAAACCGAATTTTTGAATTTATTTAGGATATCAAACTTCAGTAAACTTTTTTTTTATCGTATTCTACGTCCAAAAAACTACCTGTGTGCCAAAATGTAACCTGTTAATATGTAATGAGAGTTCAAAACCCCTGGCAACTGGGCTATAGAGGAGATTTTATTCACTTTCATAAATGTGTTGCTTGTTTTTTTACTCATTATGTTGGCAATTTGGAATCTTCAGCACAATGACACTAATCAGTATATATCACCACTACACCAAACATTTTATTGTTGCATATGACGCGCGTTTTGCTAACCATGTTAGCTTCATCAGGAGTGATGATTGACTATAGTCAATTATCGCTCAATTAATCAATAAAATGTTTGGTATAGTGCTGATATATACTGACTAGGCTCTTTATTCACGTTTTGATTTTTTCAGACCAGTCGTTATTTGAGTTGATGTCTATCTACAAATAACAATACTTTTCTATTCTGGGATGACCGCTCATATAGACGTTACAGCTGTCTTACATATCAGCAAGTACTTAGTTTGGTTAAAAATGAGGGAATGGTTGGATAAAGAACACCAACTCTCTTGGACTACAGGAACGGGGTGTCATCAAGCCAAACTCCTTATGAAACAAACTACGACAGGCAGAACAAAGGAACTCTTGTCGATGTCAAAACAAAGGTTACATCTGAGTATAGGACTCCTTACGGAACATGTGGTACTATAGGCCCATCTATTTAACCTCAAACTGGCTGAGCGGAAAACATGTCGGCTGAGCGAGGGAGAAAGCGAGGACGGTATACACATTCTGTGCGAATGTCCTGCGAATGGTCAAGAGATATAGATACTAGGGTCAACTATTCTGTAAATCCAAAGATCTACAAGAGGTCAGGGTGAGTACTATATGTCTTTAGGCAGAAAATTCCGGACTAGGACTGCGACCATGACTCGACTCAGTGGAGAGTCACAGAAGAACTTTTAGATCTAGGTGACACCAGGGACTCAAGGTACCACCCACTCATGTTACTACTACTACTACTAGTTTAGCTAACCTTGATGACATGTTTGATATAATGCTATAGAAATTATCACTCGTGACAATGTGCCTTGTAGCTTCCAAAAAATATCCGTTCGCTTAGACTATACGGCAAACTAAATATGGTTTTTTTTTATCTCTTATACAGTTTTTGAGAAATAATGATTCAATTAATTTCACTCTTAATGGTAAAGCTCCTCAAGGTTTAATCGATATTCTATTATCATTTTCAGTTTCAACGGTAAATATTACGTCCGATGTGTATGTTAAATTTTCTTTAAATATTAAAATAAAAGATCCTATTCAGTCTTCACCAGATAACGCTATACCATTTAATATTTAGAACATACCCATTTTGTATCTTTTAAATGCAGATGACAAATAAATTGGTATCATTTATATAGTCCATTCACAGAGTTATAAAAATAAAAGAATATCTAAGATAGAAGTGCCAAGTGCATGAAAGGGAAATAGATTACATATAACACTGCATATTGGATTAGCTGAATATATTGGAATGAAGGCAGATGGACTCTGCAAGCTAAAAAATCCAATTAATATTGATGAACCTACTACACTCGAGGCTAGCAGATATGTATGGAATAATTGATAGACCAAAAAAATCGTCTCACGGATTTGTGAAAACTAAAACTCTTTTATGAAAAATACATATTTGGGCCTTTGTCCGTGATACTGGTAACGACTAGTTCGTGTCTTTGATCTTAAATGAAGATAGCAACATTTTTAATGTCTTATTTTTTTTGCTGAGGAAAACTATTGTAGTCGTGTAAAATCACAATCCGAGATTTTTACTTTTCTTCACATTTTAGGATTTCTAGATTACGAAACACATAGTCACTCATTTATTATATATATATATATATATATATATATATATATATATATATATATATATATATATATATATGTATATACAGTGAAATCTCCCTTGGGCGGACACCAACGGGACCGACCGAAAGTGTCCGTTCAAGAGGAGTTTCTGCTTAAAAGAAACACAAAAAAAAACGTAAAAAACGTTTTTTAATGAAAACTGTAATTAAAAAATTTGGGACATTTAAAACGTATACTTACGTATGTACATATTTTTGAAACAAACAAAAAATTTAAAACTTAGACTTGTTACCTTTAGATACATATAAAATATAATAGGATAGAGTTATACATATGAAATCAAAGGTCACTTTAATGACGCAAAAACTCATATATTGTTATTTGTCTCCTCTTTTTCTTTAAAATGGCGTCTACAAATCGTATTTCTATTTTGGAAAGAAGCTCTAAAGTCTCTGCATCTCCGTGATCTTCGGCCAAAACTTTGAAGCTGGTTGGTTAAGGTAATAGCTTCACCATAATTTGGGATAGCATCTGTTGGTACTGGAATCTCATCAGAATCTGCGGAAAGTCCTTGTATTTCGACTGGATTTTCAGTTTCTTGTTCTGAATCTGGATTTTCAACATACAAAATTTTCATCTATGTTCAAAAAATCATTAGTCTTTTCATTATCAGTCCACTCCAACAAATTCTTATTTTTGAGGATATCTGCAAGTACGTTAAGTGGTAAGTCATCTTAGGGATTAGATGTAACAGCCTCAGTTAACTGGTTAAATTCCGCTTTACGGAAGCAGTTTTTAACTGTTTCCTTGGTTACTTGTTCCCAAACGGTTTTTGCAAAGTAAACTACAACCAGTGGCGTAATTTTCTTAATTAACTTAAAAGCTGTACCAGCAGTTTCAATGATTACTATCAGGTGTTTTAATATTAGACTTCGGTGCAGTGGTTGACAAGCTGATGTATAGTTAGGGGGCAGAAACAAGATTTTTACATTTTTTAAGCGGTCGTCTTTTGGATGACATCCTGCATTATCTAAAAATAATAAAATATTTCTTTTTTCTTTTGTCATTTTCCAATCAAAATCTTGCAACCACTCTGTCATAATTTCTCCTGTCGTCCAATTAGTGAATATTGTGCAGCGATTAAATTATTTGTTTTGTATGGTTTAACATCAACAGAAATTCACCTGAAATTGTTAAAAGAGTGTAAGAATGCATCTTCTTCACTTTCCACTGTGAAAACATGAGCAGTTCTTTTTAAATCTGGTCGTACAAGCTTCGAAGATGATCCGCGTGAAGGTCATTCAAAAACTGCTACAACACCACAAATCATTCTTCTTCCTCTTTCTTTTTAACATGTGTAGCTACACATGTATAGGTAGGCCGTGGCCTGTTTTAACCTTCTTATGCCTCTTCGGATGTTGAAGTCCAACATTCTCACCAACGCTTCGGTGACCTGCCCCGTGATCTTTTTCCGACTGGGATCTTTAATTTCGCGTTTTTATGAGCCTGTTGTCGTCCATCCTGTCTATGTGCTTGTTCCAGTATTTTCTCCGTTTTCTTACCCATTTTTCTATGTTCTGGATCCCACTTTGCTGTCGAAGTTCCTTACTTTTAATTCTGTCGTGTAATGTTTTCTCGTGTATGGTTCTTATTATTTTCATCTCCACCGTTCTCATCATTCGTTGTGTCCTGGAGGTGTCTGGTCTTGTTTCAGCTGCATATGTTATAATGGGTCTAATCGTTGAGTTATATATTCTTATTTTACTGTCATTTTTGAGGTTTTTTTTTCCTCCTTACAATGTCTGTTAGGCAGCCCGAGATTCGGGAAGCCTTCATTGTCAAATTATTCAAGTCCATGATATGGCGTTAGATGATCGACAAGTGAAACTGCGTGAAATAGCTGAGGCCATAGGCATCTCAAAAGAACGAATTTGCATGAAGAATTACGTATGGAAAAGCTTTGTGTCAGATGGGTGCCGTTGATGACAATTCACTGAAAACGCATTTGAATGTGTATTTCTCAAGCGAGTTTGGATCGTTTTGAGAAAAATAAAACGGATTTCAAAAGTCGTTTTATAAACTGTTCTTGAAACTTGGATCCACCACTATACACCAGAGAACAGTCTAAACAATGGACTGAAGCCGGCGGCAGTGCATCAATAAAGGCAAAGACGATTCTATCAGCAGGGAAGGTTATGGCAACAGCTTTTGGGATTATAAAAGTGTTTTGTTGATCGATTGTCTTCAGAAAGGCAAAACAATTAACTTTGAATTATATTTTTAAACTTTTTGGATCAGTTGGATACGAAAATTCATGAGAAGAGACGATTTAAAGAAGAAAAGAATCATTTTTCGTCAACCCAATGCACGTATTCACACAAGTGTTTTGGCAACGGCAAAATTCAACGAATTAATGATGGTATTAAGTTATTGGAAAAACGTGGGAATAAATACTTTCAGGAAATTATATTGAAAAATAAAACATACTTCACATCAAAAAAAATTTTCTTTCATTGTTAGCCGAGAACTTTTCAGACAGACACGTAGTAATATGATTAACTTTTACAGCAAATTACTAAGTAGACCATTTAGAGATAGACACACTTTTCCAACTTTCTTTGAATTGCAGCTTCCTATTTTCAAACAAATCCCGTTCAACTGTTTTACTGTAAAGGCTTGTACTACCCACATAATATGATTTCATGCGAAACCTAAAACCCTTTTAACGTTGTTATTAATACTCCGTCTCCGACTAGGAAACAAGTTACAAAGAGAAAACCCTTCATCTTTTGTTAACTAAATTACTTAGTGGACCACAACACATACTTATAAAAGATACTTTCTTTTATTCAAGCTTTGTTAGAATTCTCCTTTCTGTCTTTTCTGTATTAATTTAATACCCTCGTTGGAAGAGTTATAGCATTTTCAGTTGTTGCAAATTTAGTCATATCATAAATTCAAGGGGATGGCGCATACAAAATGCTTCACCGTAGTACTGCTCGGCTCATCGTACGTCAATATACGTCATAAAATCTTAATCCATTTACGCGTTTCACCACATCAATATACGAGTCTGTCACTTATTTGTTTTAATTATTGATTGCTTTTTACCTGGGGAGTGAACAAACGCTCATTAACGTAAACGTTGGAATCCGCGAGGTATATTTGTTTTCGAGACTTCTCGAAATTCTGTTTGTGCTGTTTCTGTTAACTGAAACTCCATCCAGAAATATTTCTTGTGTTAAGCGAATCATCATGATATAAATGTTGTTTTTGTACCAGGTATACAAGTATGAAATGCGGATTGCAGACAACAGATGGTGCACCAATACAGTTTGTGCTATAAAGATATGACACTGCGCCATTTTGATGTGTCATCAACAAATGTCACACGCGCACGAGTGATAAATTGGAAAAGTGTGTTGTTGTGTTCAATGTGTCGAAATTTATACCGAACAAAGAGCATTCGCGGACAGCATTAATTTTTTGTTTTCATTTGAAGAAAACTGCTGTTGAATCATACCGATTACTTCGAGAAGCTTATGGTGAACATGCTCCATCGCAAGATACGTGTTAACGATGGTTTCGGCATTTTAAAAGTGGTGACTTCGATGTTGCAGACAAGGAACGTGGAAAACCGCCAAAAAAATACGAAGATGTGGAATTTCAAGCATTGTTGGACGAAGATGATTCGCAAACACAAAAACAACTCGCCGAGCAATTGGGCGTTGGTCAACAAGCCGTTTCCAACCGGCTACGAGAGATTCAAAAGACCGGTAGATGGGTACCACATGAGTTGAACGACAGGAAATTGGAAAAGCGCAAAAACACGTGTGACATTTTGCTCGCTCGGTACAAAAGGAAGTCATTTTTGCATCGTATAGTTGCAGGGGATGAAAAGTG
Organism: Pachyrhynchus sulphureomaculatus; assembly: GCA_019049505.1. Classification (NCBI taxonomy): domain Eukaryota; kingdom Metazoa; phylum Arthropoda; class Insecta; order Coleoptera; family Curculionidae; genus Pachyrhynchus; species Pachyrhynchus sulphureomaculatus. Next base: position 111,943,748 of record CM032448.1, on the reverse strand, counting down.
AATTTATTTTGAGAATCCCAAGAGCAAAAAATCATGGGTAGACCTAGGCGCACCATCCACATCGACCGCAAGACCGAATCGCTTTGACAGAAAGACGATGCTCTGTGTTTGGTGGGACCAGAGGGGCGTGGTCTATTATGAGCTGTTTAAACCTGGGGAAACGGTTAATACTAAACGTTACCAACAACAATTGACTAATTTGAACCGTTCGCTGCTTGAAAAAACGCCAGAAATGTATAACAAGCAATGGAGCATACTTTGAATAAAGCACTTTTTATCATTCTTCCGAATTTAATATGTTTTTTAAAAAAAATCCGCATTTCATATTTGTATACCTGGTATATACGAGGCTGGTTTGAAAAGTCCGTGCAAAAATAAAAACTACTTATGTGTTTGGGGTAAACCTTTTTTATTTTTCGACATAGTCTCCTTTTAGGCTTGTACACTTCGTCCAACGATGTTCTAGTTTGTTGATCCCTTCCGAATAATAGGATTTGTCCAAATCTGCAAAATATCCATTAGTGTCTGCAATCACCTCCTCGTTTGAATAAAATCTTTGTCCCGCCAGCCATTTCTTCAAATTGGGGAACAAATAGTAGTCCGAGGGAGCCAAGTCTGGAGAATAGGGCGGATGTGAAACGAGTTGGAATCCTATTTCCATTAATTTTGCGAACACAACTGCTGAGGTGTGTGCTGGTGCGTTGTCGTGATGGAAAAGGACTTTCTTGTGGGCCAATCGCGGGCATTTTTCTTGCAGCTCGGTTTTCAAACGGTCCAATAACGATGAATAATATTCACCTGTAATAGTTTTACCCTTTTCCAGATAGTCGATGAGGATTATCCCTTGCGAATCCCAAAAGACAGTCGCCATAACCTTTCCGGCCGAAGGAACGGTCTTCGCCTTTTTTGGTGCAGATTCCCCCTTGGTAACCCATTGTTTAGATTGTTGTTTGGTCTCAGGAGTATAGTAATGTATCCATGTTTCATCCACAGTGACGAAACGACGCTTAAAGTCCTCCGAATTCTTCTGAAACAGCTGCAAACCATCCTTGCAACACTTCACACGATTCCGTGAGCAATCGCGGCACCCATCTTGCGGATAGCTTTCTCATGTCCAAATGTTTATGCAAAATATTATGTACCCGTTCAGTCGAGATGCCCACAGCACTAGCAATCTCACGCACCTTAACTCTTCTGTCATCCATTACCATATCATGGATTTGATCAATGATTTCTGGAGTCGTAACCTCCACAGGCCGCCAGAACGTTCAGCGTCACTTGTGCCCATATGGCCAGTCCGAAAATTTTGAAACCACTTATAAACTGTTCTAATCGAAGGTGCAGAGTCAACATAATGTTTATCAAGCTTCTCTTTAGTCTCCTGAGGCGTTTTGCCTTTCATAAAGTAATGTTTAATCACCACACGAAATTCTTTTTCGTCCATTTCTTGAAAATCACTCGACTTCCTTGATTCACACGAATGCCAAACACAAAGAAATAGACCAATATGGCTGAAACTTGGTGTGCATTCATTCAAGAGATGCTACTAACTAAACATGACCTCGATACGCGCCGGTGGTGCCATCTCTCGGACTTTGCACGGACTTTTCAAACCAGCCTCGTATATATATATACTCGTATATATATATATATATATATATATATATATATATATATATATATATATATATATATATATGTATATATATATATATATATATATATATATATATATATATATATATATATATATATATATATATATATATATATATATATATATATATATACATATATATATATATATATATATATATATATATATATATATATATATATATATATATATATATATATATAATATATATATATATATATATATATATATATATATATATATATATATATATATATATATATATAAATATATAATAATAATAATTTTTCTGTTGAACCTTTTGTACTTAAGTTCTTTTGAAAAATACAAACTAGATGTTTATTTGACGTTTTGCCATATTTTTTTTAGGCATTTTCAAAAATATATATTTTCTTATTATTCATGGTAAAATTAGAAAATACATGGTAAAATCTTTTTAAATTTGTAATTTAGACCAAAAAGATTTTACCATGTATTTTCTAATTTTAGAATGAATAATAAAAAAATATATATTTTTGAAAATGCCTAAAAAAATAAGGTCAAAAGTCAAATAAATTAGTTCGTATTTTTTAAAAGAACCTAAGCACCCAAGAAAAATCCACCAAGTTTATATATATATATATATATATATATATATATATATATATATATATATATATATACATAAAGTGTAGAGATTTCGGGAAAGCGGTCTTGAATAAAATACTTATTTGTTGTTAAAGAAAAACTCTATATTTCGCTGATATTTTTTCAGCTTCATCTGAAGTTAAAAACTAGAAAATAACAAAGCAGTCTTTTGGTAAGTTTATATGCATATATATAATAATAATAATTTTTCTGTTGAACCTTTTGTACTTAGGTTCGTTTGAAAAAGACAAACTAGATGTTTATTTGACGTTTTGCCATATTGTTTTTAGGCATTTTCAAAAATATATATATATTTTATTATTCCTTGTAAAATTAGAAAATAAATAGTAAAATCTTTTTAAATTTGTAATTTAAACCAAAAAGATTTTACCATGTATTTTCTAATTTTAGAATGAATAATAAAAAAAATATATATTTTTGAAAATGCCTAAAAAAATAAGGTCAAAAGTCAAATAAACTAGTTCGTATTTTCTAAAAGAACCTAAGCACCCAAGAAAAATCCACCAAGTTTATATATATATATATATATATATATATATATATATATAAAAGTGTAGAGATTTCGGGAAAGCGGTCTTGAATAAAATACTTATTTGTTGTTAAAGAAAAACTCTATATTTCGCTGATATTTTTTCAGCTTCATCTGAAGTTAAAAACTAGAAAATAACAAAGCAGTCTTTTGGTAAGTTTATATATATATATATATATATATATATATATATATATATATATATATATATATATATATACATATGTGAATATATATAATAACAATAATTTTTCTGTTGAACCTTTTGTACTTAGGTTCGTTTGAAAAAGACAAACTAGATGTTTATTTGACGTTTTGCCATATTTTTTTTAGGCATTTTCAAAAATATATATTTTTTTATTATTCCTTGTAAAATTAGAAAATACATAGTAAAATCTTTTTAAATTTGTAATTTAAACCAAAAAGATTTTACCATGTATTTTCTAATTTTAGAATGAAATAATAAAAAAAATATATATTTTTGAAAATGCCTAAAAAAATAAGGTCAAAAGTCAAATAAACTAGTTTGTATTTTCTAAAAGAACCTAAGTACCCAAGAAAAATCCACCAAGTTTATATATATATATATATATATATATATATATATATATATATATATATATATATATATATATATATATATACATTTCATTGTTAAACATGTATCAAATGTAGTTGACATGGTAAATAAATAAATAAGCTTTTGTACTGTATAAGAATACAAACTGTGTGCTGCGACAATAGCGGTTTATTTTACTGCCTAAAACTTCCAGTTATTCACGTATTCATAACCTAAAATAAACTTCATTTTACTCATTATCAAGTTAATATTCATCTCATGACGTTGCTTAATTTTGTCCTTTTTAAGGTAAAATTAAATTTACCAAAGGATAATGTATTCAAAATGATTTCCACGCGAGGTATGTTTAGGTTTTGTAAGGAATTTTGTAATTTGTAATCTATGCAGAGGGCAAATTTCTTTGGTGCTGCATAGTTGTTGATGTAAACAGGCCAAATACCTATGTGGGAGAAAGACAAGGGTAAAATTTGATTGTGTGGTATGTGACACAAAATTTTGGGAAGAAGGTTTAACAACTTTTTTCGATCTCTTGTTACTCCCAAAGTTTGCAACTGTCGATTTTTCCTTCTTTCAGGTTTTCAATAGTTAAAGCCCCGAAAATGTTTCTTCAAAAGGGTTAGTTCGAATGATAGAAATCTCGGAAGTATTGAATGCAAATCTAAATTCACCAACGTGAGACGACACTATGACTATCAATCACAGTTCCTTCTACCTGAGTATTGAGAAAATTGTAAATCATAAACCACAATTTTTATTTTTTTGAAATTTTTTATTTATTTTTTTTTATGGGTCTAGCACACGTGCTGCAGGGACGTCCCTAAAGCGCTCCAGGAGCGGCATGGGTGCGAAAAAAAACGATTCACGTTGTTTTTGAATCGCTGTAAATTGTACTCAGTGGGAAACACAGCGCTGGGCAAATTATTCCAAAGGAATGATGTTCTCCAAATAAAAGCGTTGTACGCGGAGTAACAAGCTGAACCTCATACGGAAGTGAAGCACCAGCGCGACGTGTATTTCTAACATGTACCGCTTTGGGAGGACCACATCCTTCGAACACTTTCCATGAAAATACTTTTTATATGCAATAAATTATATATTACAATGACTCGTGCTTTCCAGAAAACATTCATTACAACCTTTTTTGAGGTATATTCTCTACTAGCCACCTACTGTTCCCATCGTTTCCTGATTGGTAACGACGTATCCAAGAGTCATCTGCAGTAATAAACTGTCCTAAAAAATTACCGGAATTTTCTTGAGAACGCTTTATACTTGTAAAACTCGGTTATTAAAGATTCTCAACGCCCGCTTAAGTCCATATCATAAATTTAGGTGATGTTTTTCTGGCGTAGCGACATCAGAAAGCTTTCCGAAACGTCATGTGTGCTTATATGGTCTTTCGTCTATGTTAACCAGATGACCCAAGGTAAAACTTGTTCAATTGTTTGATGAAAGACTTAGTGACACTTAGAAGATTATATGGTGGACTGATCTGTTGCCGTCGGAAGAATTTAATAAGATATATCATCATCATTATCATTAGCTCCTTCCATCTATAGTCGGATGTAATCCTCTCCAAGTTGACTCTAATGAGCTAATCTTTTTATGTCGTCCGTCTATCACGTCTGCATCTTTTATTTTCTCTAGGCCTCCGTTCAACCATACGACGCTTCCATCTGTTATCATTCATCTTTGCGATATGCCCTGGCCAGTTCCACCTTAATATACATGTTCGTTGAATTACAGCTGTGACTTTTGATCTTCTTCGTATCTTGATGTTAGGAATACGATCTTGAAGTCTAATAATTTGGGTTCTCCTCTCCATTGCTGCGTGTAGTTTATATATTATACTTTTATTTAATGCTCAAGTTCTAGTGCCATATGTTAATATCGGCAGTACATATTGATCGAAAACTCTGGCTTTTATTGTGTTTGAGATGCCCAATTTAAATGTGGATTGTAACCTTCCGAACGCACACCAAGCTAACGAGACTTTTCTATCCAAGTCAGCCTTTAAATTCCGATATTCTGATTTTTTGTCCTAAGTATAGTATATGAATGTTTCTACCTTTCCTATTTTTTCACCTTCCATTAATAGTTCCTGGCTGTTATCTTCACTTTCGTTGTTCAAGATATATACTACTCAATTAATATGATCGTTTTTCATTACAATACACTTTTCATATCGATAAAATAACATTTTAAGTCCCTTATACAATTAAATTTGGAGTAAGAAGTAAGTTTCTGAATGCCATATCGAGATTATGATCTAATATAGTCGCTCCACAGTCGCGAATCTTAACATAGGCTATAGCAGCTTTGTAAACAGGCACATCATCGTGCAATAAGAGGGACTCCATGATGCAATTAATAATAATAATAATAATAATCAATTTTATTCAAAGTATGCAATATACAGTGAAAAGGACAGAGTGCAGCTGAACAAAGATAAGAGAAAAAAAATACTTAATTTAACTGAAGCAAAATATATGTCCATCTGTCTTTACACTTGCCCCTAGGCAGCAACACACTAACACATGAACAACCAAATAATAATATTAATGCACAACCAAATTATATCATGCACAACCAAATAACAAACAAAAGAAAAAAAAGAATGTTATGTCAGTTATAGAAAGCCATGATTTAAGATTAGAAAACTTACATTTTTAGGAACAGTAAATTCTTCAATTATTCTGCAATAACAAATGCTTAGGTGCTTTTTGAAACATTTGACTGATTTAGATTTCAGAATGTCCGGTAGGTTGTTATAAGATTTAACTAAATTGTAAGTGAAAGACCTTTCAAATATGCCTGTTTTATGAAGTGGGGGCGTAAGTAAGCCTCTGCTTCTTCTATAATATATATAAAATGCAACGTCTCTCTGTCTGTCTGTCTGTCCGTTAGTGCGCCTATCACTGAAGAACCACTTAGCCGATTTACGTACTTTTTTTTTAAAACATACATATGTTCTCTGGCCAGGTTATAGGCTATATTTTATTACGATAGGTAGCATAAGGAATGAGCAGTGACGTAAAATAGTGAATGATGTCGGAAATAAGTTTGCCGCTAGCGCGTGCCTTCGCAATACACAGCCTAAACCATTAAATATGGAACAATATTATGTAGCAAAGAATATCTGTAATGTATAATCTATAATATATATAAAATGCAATGTCTCTCTGTTTGTCTGTCTGTCCATTAGCGTTTATCACGCGGGAACCACTTATCCGATTTACCTGTCTTTTTTTGAATTCATACATATATTCTTTGGCCAGGTTATATAATAATAATAATAATCTATATCTATAATATATATAAAATGCAATGTTTGTCTGTCTGTCTGTCTGTCCGTTAATGCGCTTATCCGTCGAGAACCACTTATCCGATTTACGTGATTTTTTAAATTCATACATATGTTCTCTGACCAGGTTATAGGTATATATTTTATTACATCTATAATATATAAAATGCAACGTATCTCTGTCTGTCTGTCTGTCCGTTAGTGCGATTATCACTGGAGAACCGCTTATCCGATTTTCGTACTTTTTTTTTTTAAACATACATATGTTCTCCGGCCAGGTTATAGGCTATATTTTATTACGATAGGTAGCATCAGGAATGAGCAGTGCAATAATAGTAAATGAAGTCGGACAAAGTTTGCCGCTAGCGCGTTCTCTTGCAATACACAGTCCAAACCATTAAATATGGAACAATATTATGTAGCAGAGAATATCTATAATATATATGAAATGCAATGTCTCTCTGTTCGTCTGTCTGTCTGTCTGTCTGTCCATCCGTTAGTGTGCTTATCCCTGGAGAACCACTTATCCGATTTACGTGCTTTTTTTTAAACATACGTATGTTCTCTGGTCAGGTTATAGGATATATTTTATTAGATGACATAAGGAATAAGCAGTGACGATAATAGTGAATCAAGTCGGAGAAAAGTTTGCCGCTAGCGCGTTCTCTTGCAATACACTCCCTAAAGAATTAAATATGGAACAATAACATGTAGCAAAGAATAAAATATATATAAAATGCAACGTCTCTCTGTCTGTCTGTCTGTCTGTCAATTAATGCGCTTATCACTCGAGAACCACTTATCCGATTTACGTGTTTTTTTATAAATTTATACATATGTTCTATATAATTCGATATAACCCTAGATAATGGGAGATAAGGTGAGATAATAGGAGATAAGGAGAAATAATGGGAGATAAGTCGAGATAAGCCTCGATAATGGGAGATAAGGTGAGATAATGGGAGATAAGTATAAATAATGGGAGATAAGGAGAAATAAGCAGAGATAAGTCTAGATAATGGGAGTTATGGTGAGATAATGGGAGATAAGGAGAAATAATGGGAGATAAAGAGAAATAATGGGAGATAAGTCTAGATAAGCCTAGATAATGGGAAATAAGGTGAGATAATAGGAGATAAGGAGAAATAATGGGAGATATTTTTTATTACGTTGGGTAACATAAGGAATAAGCAGTGACGATAGTAGTGAATCAAGTCCACGCGAGCGAAGCCGCGGGCCCGGCTAGTATATTTATATTATGAACGTCAGTTTTAAACGGAATTTTTTTGAAAAGATAGGTAGGTGACTTTGTGCAGATAATCTTATGATACAAGGTACAACAATGCAAATATCGTCTTGACTTCATGTCAATCCATTTAGCTCCCTTCAGTTTATAAGTAACTGGATTTCCTTTCTTTATACCGTAGCTAAACCGTAAACAATATTTCTGGATTTTTTAAATTCTTTTTGTATCTTCGGCAGTCAAGGAGGAGTCGTAAACAACATCACAGTGGTTAAATATAGATAAAATGATAGAATCGCAAAGCATGAGTTTTAGTTGAGTATTTAATAAATGTCTTGAGTTATAAAGAGACACCTAAGTAGACCCACTGCCCTCTTAATGCAAACCGACAAGTGTTTTTTTAAATCTTAAAGTTGAATCCAAAATTAAGCCAAGATTTTTAGCCTCAGCTTTAACAGGTATCCTTTCATTAGAAATATTAACTTCAACTAATGAAGTGGGTCTCTTTACAATACTTGGTCTACCGAACAACATTGCGACACATTTGTTGGGATTAAGTTTCAAATGATGTTCCTTCGAACCTCCAAATCACCATTTATCAGTCTACAACCGCCAAGCACTGTATTCTCAGGAAAAGAGTAAAACAACTGAGTATCGTCAGCGTACATCTGACAGTTGCAGACTTTGAGAAATGACGGTAATAAATGGGTATAAATGCAGAATAGAATAGGGCCCAAAACTGACCCATGCGAGACGCCTCTGGTCATCCTTTGGAGGTCCGAGAAAGATCCACTCAAGACAACTCTCTGATGACGATCTTTGGGATATTCTCCAATAAACTTGACAGCGTCTTTGTCCAGACCTATAAACTTCAAGATATGAGTTAAAAGTGAGTGGTTGAGCTTGTCAAATGCTTTTGAATAATCGAGCAAGATTAAAATAGTACATTTATTTCTATCGATCTCTCTAAATATATGGTCGGCTACATTAAGAAGTGCAGTAGCACAACTGTGTGATCGCCTAAAGCCAGACTGCACTGTAGGTAAAATATCATACTTTTCTATATATTTTACTAGTTGTGATTTTACAATATGTTCAAGAACTTTTGATAATACTGGAAGTATGTTTACAGGGCGTAAATCACCGTATGCCATTGGGCAATCAGTCTTAGGTAATGGTACAACATGCGCAGTTTTCCAGGCGGATGGATATACTGACATCTCGATACAAAAGTTTACAATATGACAAATATATTTTAAAATAAAGGGACAGCAAAAAATGATAAAATCAATAGGAATACTATCAGAACCCACAGTTTTTGTCCTTATTCGACACAAAGCTTTTGAGATCTCGGTTTCAGTAACAGCACAAAGTTTTAAGTTCTGTAATAATTTTTAGCTTTGAGATCAGGGTTTTTAATTTGAGGTATTGAATTGAAAAAATACTGATTTATTCCGTTCGGATTACAAAGATTGTCAGGAAGTTTTTATTTTTAGTTTTAATTTTCCTCGATGTTTTTCTTTAATACATTTTTCTGTGTCTTATGTCAAAGAATAGCAAAATAAATCCAGTACAGAGTGATAATTTGTTCTTTAAAATCTACCTTCAGGATTTCATGAGTAAAAATTGAGCAGGTGTTATGAGAATGGATTACGTTACTTTTGATATCCTAGGAGTCGCTTCTCCTCCATAACGCCACTATCGAATCGCGTTTTCTTTCAGCATCATTGCTTCATCCTCAGTCACTATACTATCCAATATTTAGTTGGTGTTTTCTCCAGAAAAGTCCACAAATGAGGAAGTGCACCTGTCATGGTCCTGCCTTTCAACAGCAGAGAAAGTTTAGGAATTCATTTTGCACTAGCCTTGTTCATATAAAGTTGATCTTGCAGAGCCCAATGAATACTTCTTTTTAAAAGGCTCCAATCTGACGGTAATCTTCATCATCATCTAACACGGTACGGTAAATTATTTCAGAAGTGGGTATCTAAACTGGCCGGCTTGCATGCACATCTTCCACGGTTTCTCGTTCAGAATGCCATATTCCAATATAGATTTTACTTAATGCTCTGCTGACATTAGAGTAAGAGCAACAAATACTTGCAAATCATTTAGCAGATGAACAAAAGACACGAACATATGAGGCAATATGCAGTGTTGTCACCTCTCACTTAGAAATAGGTAAGACCAGCTTAATTTGATTCTTATGTACCAACCCATTGTGCTCTTTTTATTGTTTACCTCTACCCCATAATACAGATTAATTCTTTCTGTATCATGAGAACTTGAGTGGTGTCATGACAGCTGTTGACGTTCTCCAGGTACCGACACATACACATTCCCATTTTGATAACCCCTGTTTAATTCGAATTATTTGTCAGTCGACATTTTTGGAATTTCTCCTTTATACGTGAATTACAATCCTCTATCTCTAATTATTTATAAAGCTAAACTATGTACATCAAAGAAGTTAGGGTAACTTCCGACATATTTCACCTAACTTCCTTTTTAGAGGTAATATACACAACGAGACGTATATTTATCTTGAACGAGCGTGAAAATTTTCTTGCCCAAAGATCCTACCGCAACTTTGTTTCAACTTTAAAGGATGATATTAAACTCAGTTTAGGATGAAATAATACTTTAGAAAGCAGCTTTCGTTTAAAATAACGGGACCCTTAGGATATAAGTGATAACTGACTTCGCTGAAGGCGTTATTGAATTTATTTTTCAATGTTTCAATACCGCTACAGCACGAAAAACGCAACAATTTCTGTCAGTTTAGCTACTTGTCAATTTGAAGATCTTGCCGCAGAAACTTTAAAACAAACCGAGATAATCGATTTCATATTTGATATATTATAGCGCATATATTTATATGATATGCCGCTACATATGTTAGTATAAACAATATTAGAGTATAGTTTTTAAATTACCTCTCTATATGTATGCAGTTGTATTCTGCAGGACTACTGGCATAAATTTTAAAGATACGTGGTGGGATACGAGAGTTTCCGGACTAACGCTTTAAAATTTGGTTCCCGTTACCTTGAAAGTAGTCACTCTGTACTCAAACACTACGTTTTTTTACGTTAGTCGAACATTTTTTAGAAGATTAATGTTGTCATTGCCCCAGTACCCCCTACGATTCGAGTTGTACCATATGTACTGTTTCGAAACTACGACTCTTCAACTTCTATTTCATATAGGGGAATTGCCAAATATCACGGGGTGCCAAATCAGGGGTATAAGGAAGTAGGAGATAAAGGCCATAGAATTCTTCGCCAAAAAGCGTTGTGTACAGAACAAACTGTGACCGGTGCAGTGTCTTTTTTTGCTTCAACCCTCTGGCGTTTTCTTCGAATATCCTCGCGAAGACTTTTCCGAACTTCCAAATAAATGCTCAGAATTGTTTGACGATAACTCCGCCTGCAGTGTTGATGGATGGATTGAGTAGTTCATCAACACTGTTGCCGGTCCCAAGCCCGGATAAAGGAGGACGGTTGTGGCGTTAGGAGTTAGCACCCTAACACACGTAAAACCTAAACTAGGAAATGCTAGTTGTTTTTGAAAAGTAGGATGAAAAATCACATGATAAGCAAAAATCCCCGGGTGGCAATCCACACCTTCGAAGAAGGGAGCCCCATCGGATAGGAGGGGGGGGGGGCAATTCTACTTCAAAGCGAATAGTTAACCCAAGCTTAAAACTCAGCCAAACGAAGAAATCCCAAAACAGATTAGCTACTCTCGGCACCTGGAATATACAGTGATGGAGGACAAAGAACATTGAAGTTATATAAGTGTTTAAGAAGATGAACATAGACATTTTAGTAATAAGCGAGACGAAGAAAAAGGGAAGTGGAATAGAAGAAATAGATGAAGTGATGCATTGTTGGAGTGGAGTAAAGAGGGAAGAAAGAGCAAAGGCCGGAGTTGGAATATTAGTAAAAAAGAAGTGGAAAAAGAAAATAACATCTTGGGAATCAATGAATGAAAGAATCATAAAACTAAATATAACAATGCTAGGAAAAGACATGGTAATATTAGGAGTATATGGCCCAACAGAAGACAGCACTATAAGAGAAAAAGATAATTTCATGGAAACACTAGAAATAGAAACACAAAAAGTAAAGAAAAACCAAGAATTAATAATAATGGGAGATCTGAATGGGAGAACAGGAAGGAAAACCAAGGACAATACCGTAGGACCATTCGGAGAAGACGTTACTAACGACAACGGAGAGAGACTAATAGAGCTGTGTGAACTAAACGGCCTCAAAATAACAAACGGATTCTACAAACACAAGGACATCCACAAATATACTTGGATGCAAGAAACACGAAAATTAATAATAGACTACATTATAATTAAAGACGATACCACTATCAAAATAAAAGACGTAAGAGTAAAGAGAGGGGCAGAATGTGGAACAGACCATAGACTATTAATAGCAAATATAAAAGTACCGTGGTACAAGACAATAAAGCAAAAAGAAACAACAGATAAAGAAAACAGAAATACTAATGAGATAACAGAAAAAGCAGACAAAGAAATAAAATACAAAATACACTTACTGCAAGACGAAACGATAAGAAACCTATATAGACGACGATTAGATCAAAAATTAAATGAATTTAACTACGACAACCTCCAACAGATGTATGACCACATAAAAGAATGCATCAAACAGGCGTCCCTAGAAGCATTAGGTAAAGACGACAACGAGAACGAGAAATATAAAATTAGAATCTGTGAAAAAACCAAAGAATCTATAAAGGAGAAAAAAAGACTAAACGAAAAATGGCTGAATACAAAATCAGAAGAATATTTACAGAAATATAAAGAGAAAAATGCAGAAACGAGGTGGATGATAAATAAAGAAAAGAACGAGAGATGGGAAAAATCATGCCAACATGTAGAACAGTATATAGGAGGAACCAGAAGTACAGAGTCATGGAGAATAATTAAAGCATTAAGGACTAACAATAGAGAGAAGACGTATATAGAGTACATCCCAGAAAGCGAGTGGGAAGAATATTATAAGAAGCTGCTAACAGAAGATAGACAAGAATTCCAAGAAAAGAACCCTAAAGAAGAACAGAATAAGGAAATAAAAGAGCTATGAAGAAGTAAAGAAGACAATAAAAACACTCACAAATAATAAATCTGCAGGGCTTGGGGGTGTGGTAAATGAAATGATTAAGTACGGGTCTAATAAGTTACATCGAATGCTGAGAAACATGTTCCACCAGAGGAATGGTCAAAAGCTTATATAGTATCTATATTTAAAAAGGGAGATCGCAGAAAATGCACAAACTATAAAGACCTAAGCATATATCGAGTATGGGACGTTTGTATGGAAAAATTATTGAAAATATCATGGAGGAAAATATAAAAGGAAAAGCAGGCTTTACGGCCGGAAAATCATGTATAGACCACATATACACTATAAAACAAACAATAGAAAAAAAACTGGCAAAGAAGAGAAAAGTTCATCCAGCCTTCATAGACATAAGAAAGGCCTATGACTCAGTACCAAGATAAAGATTATGGAACGCAATGAAAGAAATAGGCATTGACAAAGAACTAATATACGCAGTAAAAGCTCTCTACGAAAACAACACAGTGAACATAAAAATAGGAGATAAAATAGGGAAGTGACTCCAAACATCAAAAGGCCTATTACAAGATGCTCTGCATCCCCAATACTATTCAAAATATACCTCGCACAAACATTAAAAAAATGGAAGCAAAAATGTAGTGGAATGGGAGCCCCAATACGAGAAGATTACTTATATACTCTAAGTTTCGCAGACGACCAAGTAATCAGAGCGCAACATGAGGAAGACCTCAGTTATATGGTAAGAAAACTGAAAGAAGAATACACTAAAGCAGGATTAGCAATAAACTTTGATAAACCGGAATATCTAACAACAAAGGAGGGAAACCTGGAGAATCTAGAAGTAGATAACGAAACAATAATCAAAGGAACCGATAGATTTAAATATCTAGGAACCATCATTTCAAAAAACACATCAGAAGAAGAGATTAAAGCTAGATTAGGACAAACGCAAACATGCATAAGACAATTAAATTCGATCCCGTGGGACAAGCACATTACAAAGAGAAACAAAACACGCATATACAAATCAATAATACAAAGCATAATGACATACGGGTCAGAAACATGGACGATGAATAAAAGAAATGACGATGATCTTTTTCGGGCTTTTTAAGTATCTTACTATGGATAACTTTAATGTCATCGATAGTTCTTTCTGCTATTAGTAACGGCAACGGTATATTTATTAATTGGATTTAACTATGCTTTTAATTTTACATTTATTAATTTTTTATTGTTTATGTCATTATTAATTTTGTTTACGGCCATATTAGAAGCAAAGTTTAAATCTGACCTTAAAAAATTGTTACTGCGGACTGTAAATCCAACTGCTTACTAACCTGAATTACATAAAACCATCCACAGAAACATTGGATTAGGAACTGTCGTTGATGAGCAAGGAAAACTAGTCATAGATATTAATGAAAAACTTTAAGTATTCTACAGCTTATCAAAGATTACCAGTGCCCAGATAAAATAAAACTAGGCTCAGGAATAAAACTACCAGAAGTGAAGAACTTCATCAATAGATCCGAGAATATAAAAGCGCTGGGTCCTGATAATATACCATTAGAATTTTTTAAAACCTTCGATGAGTAATGCGTTAAAACCTTGACTAAATCGTATTACTTGGTGAATAATAGTGACATTATCTTATATAACTAGTTAATTGCCCCTTTCAAAATCCGAATTAGCGATACAAGTATTTCTCCAACAGTACAGATATGTAAACTGTGATATTTATAAATGCCTCTAGATACCTGAAGTCCCTTAATATATTCCAATATAAAGCTAGAGAGAAAAACCATACATATCACCGATCTCTATTGGGACCAAAAGGCGCTTGTGAGGATAGAAGACCAAAATTCAGGCATAGCTGCAATCAGGAAAGTAAGACAAGAGTTCACCACTTATTTTTATCGTTTATTCCAAAAATATCTTGAGGTTAGTTGGTAACGTCGAGCAGAGAATTATGACAAATAGATGCTTATACTGCACTCTATCGGTGACTTACAAAGTCTTCTCAAGCAGAGCGGCACAGCACGGCTGGCACTTATTGCAGAAACGCACCTTTCTCGTGCTTACCGCTCGAAGGCATAGATGGCATTGGTACAACAACTAAAGACGAATCGAAAGATTCGCATTTTTATAAGTCACCAAAAGTGTTCTTCGTATTTGCTGAACCATCTATGCCTTCGACCGGTAAGCTCGAGAAAGGTGCGTTTCTGCAATAAGTCCCAGCCGCGCTGCTTGAAAAGACTTTGTAAGTCACCGACAGAGTGCAGTATAAGCATCTATTTGTCATAGTTTTCCGTTAATACCTGGATAAGGACTAAAAATGGTGTTTTCGTATTTGCTGAACCTAGCCCAACTGAGGAGCCGTGATACGGCGAAACGCGTCTTGGGATGGTTCAGCAAATATGAAGAACACTTTTGGTGACTTCTAAAAATGCGAGTCTTTCGATTCGTTTTTAGTTGTTATACCAATGCCATCTGAGCAGAGAATTTTTACGAACATACAATTTAGCAATGATTGATTTAATTCTCCTCGCAAGCAGCGGTGAAGGACTGCAGAAAATTCGTACCCAAGAGACTAAATATGTGATCATTCCTAGAACTGACACTCAAAATAGAATTCTCCTTGTCAAGATGCACTTATTTAAAAGATAAATATATTTAGTTGTGAACATCAACTGGTAACACTCCCTGGAAATTAAATACCGAATACAGATGGCAACTTACTAGCTCTAAGGAACTCAATTTACAGGTGAAAACCTGATCAATGATTATCTTTTCCCAACCCTCAGCAGAAGCATGGATACGATTAGAAGAAGAAGATCGCGACGTTTGAGTAATGCATCTATAGGCGGATTTTAAAAATTTATCCACGGAATTGGCCACCACCCGGAACTCATGACAACAATCAAGAGAAGAAAATTAGAATATCTATCATAAGGAATCACAAATGTAAACAAAACATCAGTCAAATGAAAGCTGAGGCAGAAAAAGAATAACTTGGCTGACCAACTTAAGGAAATGATCAGGTGTGACATGGATTCATCTCTTTAGAGTGGCAACAAAATCAGAATTGGCATGATGATGGTATTTTTGTATATGTGATTAAAAAGCATATTTTTTTTCTCTAAATATTATTACTTAAATGTGTCAAATGTTCAATTTTAGTAATCTATCATGTATATATAATGACTTTAAGTAATTACACCCCGATAAATTATAACTTTATTTACTTAAGGTCTTTATCTCCACATAATTCTCCTTCACAGGAATGAAAAGCATATCCTTTCATGTGAAGTAGATCGTTTACGTTTACAATTTCCAGACCGCTTTTTGCTTAAAACACATGATACTTTGATGTAATCTGCTTTAAGTATACTGTAGTAAGTTTCAAGTTATTTTTTGTCTTTATCACAGTAAACAATGTAAGGAACAACTTACATTCTGAAATCTATGCAAACTATGTTTTGCAATGTTTAAGTTTGTCGTTCCTAATACAGATTAATTTTTTCTTACAAATTCATAGTTGGTAGAATAAATAATTTGTCCTACAGATTAGGGTTGGGTGTGGCTTTTTAGTTACCCTTTTTTAAAGTCATTTACTTACACTGGTATACAAATTCAAACCTTTGTTCGTGACAGTGAAGTTAAGGCCATACTTTGATAATGTTAGGTCTTCGTCAAAAATGTGTTCTCTCCACTCCTTTTTAATCTCTATTCTGAAAACATATTCCAGAAGGCCTTAAAAAACGCTTCAGACGGTATCAAAGTTAATGGCAAAATCATCGACAATCTGAGAAACGCTGATGATACCGTTAGTACAGCATCTGCTGTGTGATGGATTTCAGCGTCTTATGAACAATATATCTAGGAAAGGTGACGGTTTTAGAATGAAAGTGAATGTTAATAAAACAAAAGTAATGATCATCTCAAAAACATCTGGATTGCAAACATCGCGTTTACGATCAACTAATAGAACAAGCAACCCAATTTAAGGACCTAGGACGCTGGGTGACCATTGATCTAAATCTTGAAGTTGAGATACTGGTTCTTATTGAAATGCTATAGCTACTTTTGTCAAAATGAGATACCTCTTCACAGAGTTTACTTTGGATATTTGTTATGGTTTTGTAAAAGTCTATATATATCCATTGCTTTTGTATGGAGCTGAGGCCTGGATTTTGGGAATACGCTTAATGAATCGTTTAGAATCTTTCAGAACATGTCAGAAATGAAGATGTACTGTAGCGAATGGGCAGAGAGAGAGATTGCTGTCATTTGTCAAAAGACAGAAAACTCGCTACTTGGGACATATCTATATAGGTCCAAGATACTCGCGTCTCCGGTTGTTGATGGAGGGCAAAATTGAGGAGAAAAGGGGTCCAGGACACCGATAATCTTCCTGGCTGAAGAATGTACGATACTGGATATGCCTGAATACTTAAACTTTAAGAATTTCCCATGACAGAGAAGAATTCGCCGTGATTACAGCCCAACTTCAATGGAGATGGCACTATAAGAAGAAGGTATTCTTATTATAATCTAGAGCTTCATTTTCCTTGGTATCACTTTTCCATACTCAAAATATCTTAGAAATTTTCGGAAAAAAATTACAAGTGCGAATCCAGGAAGTGTATTTTTAATATGTCTCATCCAAAATTTTGGCGAGATGTTAAAAGTTCATTAATCATTTCCGAAACATTTCTAGGCAGTTTTCTCGAGAGGAATTAGATTTTGCTGATGTCCCCATCTTTAGAAACCTATGAATATTCCTCTCGTTTCTAAAATTGTTTTTTACAAAATTTTTAACACTTTTTTGTTCTGGGATGAGTAAAAGACCTTTTGGCTACAACCTTTTACACTGTGAGTTGCTTTCTACTTGTACTGTCCTGCTCTCAAATAAAGCAGCAATACTTTGTATAACCAAGCAAAAGAACAACGACTGTCACGTTTCGACATGCTTTTCAAGACTGTGTAATGTGTTCGATTTTTTCTAGAAGTAATTTAATATTTTTGTAGGATTTTTCCATGTTGGCAGCATAAACTGTTAGTACAGAGAAACAAAACCAATTTCTGTTATGCAAGAGCACAGCTATTAAACAAGCTTAGGTAAATGAACAAACGCCAGTTATTTAAATATTTTATTGAAGTGTCCCTTACGTTGTGACTGTACAGCGGCATTAGAAATGAAAACCATTATTACTTGGTTAAACAAGACACTATAGTGTGACTTGTTTAAAAAAATTATGACTGGATTAATTCCTTTACAACGAACTAGATTGCCTGCCTGAAATAAATAAGATTTTGGGTCGAAAATTATAAACTTTCATATCACATGAAAGCAACTTTCAGCACTACAATTGAGATTCTATTCTATTCTGTTTCTTGAACAAATTTAAATCACGTGCCGAGTCATGAATATTTGCGTTATGTTAATAAATAAGGTTCAGAGGTACTTTGTTCACAAGATGGATCGGATTTCGTTTCATCGTCTTGACTAGGGATCATAAACTATTCTTTAGCGTCTATAGTTTAGAAGACATTAGTCTAGATGGCATAGGTAATGCAACACTCTGAGGGACTGATCTTTTTGCAGACAATGGGTCTAGATATTTAAGGGTGTGTTTATTAATTATATCCTTTATATTATTTGAGCAAAAGTAACAACGTAATCTTTAAGTTTCGTCTAAATCATTTGCAAAAAAAAGAATGTTACATATATCGAGATCCCTTGGCCCATTCTATAAAAAGTCTGAAACTTACTGTATATACCATATATGTGTGACCTAAGATTAGTCCTGATACTGAGCACGAAAACCGCAATAGCACTTCTTAATTAAAAATGTACATATTCTTATTAAGAATTACTCATCACTCTCGTTTTTTATTATCCTGAATATGCTCCGACCATAAAAGAAAACAAAGGATAGCGAAATACAAATGATTGCAGTTTTATAATGGGGATATCCAAATATTTTTTAATGTCGCTCATAATGTTGTACAGTGTTGGCCAGTATTACGAGTATAAAAGAAATACATTCTAAATTTAATTTTTCGAAAAACTAACGCATAATTTATGGATAAAAATGGATAAATAATTGCAATATTATTAGTAAAACTCATATCTTTCGGATAACATTGCGTATTAAGGATCTCAGTTTTTCGACAAAAAACCTCCATACCGAGGGCTAACACAACTTTCTGTTCTGAAAAGTGGGATATCTATTTAAATTAGCGCCTTTTTCAATTAAAAACATAAAAAGTATTAAAACCAAGAACCTATTTACTTCGTTAAACAAATCACTATATTAAATTAAAGACTTCTGCTACGTGACCACGCTTTTGTAGATGATTCTACATTATCAAACGTTCTGAATTTAAAACTAGGATTACATGAGTTTATAAAGGAGGCTAATTTTCTCCATATTAACAATATGAAAGTGTTACACCCTGCACAAAAATCTCAAAAAATAAACTGGCTGGAAACAATATAAATTTACAAACACAATAGAAATAAAGAGGTCAATATACTTAATGAAAAATTAGATTTGAATTTTTCAGTATTATATTACCTATTAAAAAATTAGCCTCCTTTATAAACACATATAATCCTAGTTCTAAGTTCAGAATGTTTTTTTTTATGGGTCTAGCACACGTGCTGCAGGCAAGTCCTTAAAGCGCTCCAGGAGCGGCATGTGTGCGGTGTGTGCTTG
The DNA here is from genome assembly GCA_019049505.1 of Pachyrhynchus sulphureomaculatus. NCBI lineage: Eukaryota > Metazoa > Arthropoda > Insecta > Coleoptera > Curculionidae > Pachyrhynchus > Pachyrhynchus sulphureomaculatus. The sequence continues at coordinate 111,923,936 of CM032448.1, read as the reverse complement.
ATAATATAGAATCATCTACGAAGTTTTCATAAATAACTAATCTTGTTTATTATTGTGATTTTGTAGTCAAAATAGTTTTTTTTTAAACACAATAGAATACCAAAATGGTTTGTAATTTTTACATATATATATATATATATATATATATATATATATATATATATATATATATATATATATATATATGTACAAAAACAAACATAAGGCTTGAACTTAGCCATCCAGTGTCAAAACCCCAGTAAATACATCAGTTTTAGAAAATCATTATTGGTGCATGTAGTGGTATAATATTGAACTAATAATCGTTATCGGTATTTTTCGGGGTGGGAGAGACGGCGATTTTTCGCGATTTTGTAAAGATGGTGCAAGGAAAAGAGTGCGCAGGTATTGTATTGTATAGATTTTAGAACTCGTGTTTTAAGTCAAAATTTAATTTTCAAAACTACATAGCTCTGATGAGGCCATCAATTCCTATATTAGTACGAAATTTGAACTTTCTATGTTAAATAGTTTCGCAGAAAATCGGGTGTGACAGATGGACAGACAGATAGACAGACGGGCAGACGGACAAACACCCAAGTGATCTTATACGTGTTCCGGACGGGACATTAATAAATAAAAAATTCCGTCTCAGGGATCAGAATTGTTAGATGAAAATGTAAACATAGAATTATTAAAACTGAAAATATAATATTGTTGATTTAAAGTATCTTGATTGTATAATTAATCCATTAAAGATTTTTGAATTATTGTTATCTTTGAAGTAATTTGTGCAGTGTTTTATGCGCTAAATGCACTCTCTAACATTATAATGACGACATAGCGAACAACGATTCAAGAACAACGTGAATCGCTTTTTCCGCCGCTCCTGGAGTGCTTTAGGGACTTCCCTGTAGCACGTGTGCTAGACACATAAAAAAAAACCTAAACACATAGTAAAAGGACAATCTATTTTAAATTGCTATTTAGGTAGTGAAAATAAAATTATTAGGGATTTCCATACGGTTCTTAGAAATTTTTCGTCGTCATTGAGCTAGGTTACAGCTGTAGTTGTTACAGTGTTCTACCAATTGATGTCAAAGCAACTCCTAAACTATGTAAAATTTGCACGTCACGTAACAGAAGTTTTTAATTTAATGTAGTGATTTGTTTAACAAAGTAAATAAGTTCTTTTATTTATTTATAATGTACAGTCAGAAAGTAAGGGACACTTCAGTTAATTATAAGGAGTATTGTCAAAGTATATTGTGCGCACTGTATAAAGGCACGCAGCCGCATGTACATACATCTGTGCTGACATGTTTCAACGGAATAAATGATTGACGCCGATCGTGTTCAAACTATTTTCATGTTTCGTGACGAATAATGGCAACTAAAAATTGTCATCACTGAAAATACAAACCTCGAAATTCTACCTTCAAAAACGCTCGGGTGCTCCTTACAAAGTTTTTCATTTAAAAAAAAATATTTCTTCTAACTTGATCTTTTTTTAATATTTAATTCTAAAAATTCTAAAAGAAGTCACTTTGAAGAATTGCGTTAGGAAAAATATTTTAACGGAATGAAACACTAATAAAAATTAAGAGAAACTTTCCTATGAAATTACCAGTACAGGAAAATTATTGAGAGTGTGTGGCAAAGGTCAACTTTTGAATGACATAATACTTCAATGAAGGCGTAGATTTAAAAAAAGTGGGTAGATGATTAACAACTATATACCTTTCACCTGCATAACCTTTTACTTCCCTTTAATGAGTTTGGAAAAACAAGTTACTCCTGCTAGAAATGCGTTACAGAAGACCTTGCCAAACAAATAACAACCGTTTGAACTGTTTTCAGTAACTTCGAAAGTTATGGAAAAAGCTATCACGCAGCATCGTCTAAAATATTTCGAAAGATTCAATATTATTAGAGATTATGGATATTGATTTCGTACGCAAAAATCCCCAGAAGATCTTCCAACTTATGTAATGCATGTTTGGAACCCACTGGGCGCCATTCTGTTGAAGTGGTCAACCCAGTTTCTTTTCCTAGCCTTTTTCCATTCAGTGATCCCCTGAATGTTCCATTGCACCCGCATCCTCTTATTTCTTTATCTGTTTCTGAGTGTTATGCCCTGCATTGTTCTTAAAATCTTCATTTCTATATTACTTATTTTCTGCATTGTTTTTTTAGTGTCTACTCGGGTTTCTGCCGCGTAGTTTTAGAATTGGACTAAAATTACTGTTTAAAATATTACTTCTTACTCTCTGGAATGACTAAAAGAAAATATTTGGCAAGAAACCATAAGAATAGTGGAAACGATTTGCCAGAACTGCAGAATGACAATGTTTTTAGAAAATAGTTTACCATTGACTGCGTTTTTTATTATGCACCCTAAATTCGTCTAAATAGGGATTACCTTTTTTAGACGAATATCGGCAGCAATGTCGTAATATCCTTCAACGTTGTGTCGAAATATATATGTGTATTTTACGGCAATTGCATTGCTGCAACAAGTACTCCCGATGTATGTGGCCAAGCCAAATATACTTAAATAAATTAATAAATAAGTACACTGATCCGTCGGGATTCGAACTCGGGGCCTTTGATACTGTATGCAGGCACGATAACCATGGAGCTAGGGCCGCTACAAGTTTAATACATAAAGAGTATTTTCATTTATAAAATTGTTTTTTATAATGATTATTTTAAAATGAAACCTTTTAATTCTGATAACGTCAAAGCCATTTCGACAAAAAAACATACATTTGTTGAGCAAAAATAAGGTACCCTAAGCAGGTCATATTTTCGTACTTAGGTGTTAAGGTAATTGCAAGGAAAGACAAAGTTAAAAATCAAAGCTCCACAGGAATAAAGTTCCTGCCGGTACGGAGATTTAATTTAGTTCTTTACCCCCAATGTTCACTATTAGACGAATTCAAGGCACTTAGCCGTTGACATAAGTAATAAGAAATATTTTTAGCATTCGTAAACTAACATAGAAAGTACATACGGAATACCTTTGTAAGTTTTCACCTTTAGCCAATTGCTTTTCAAGTCAGCATATTATGGAAAAATGCAAAGAGGGATTTTAAAAGATAAAACTTGTTCCAACAATATAAGTGAGAATAAATTTCTCGTCCTAAATTAAAATTCACGTTATCATATTATACATATACATTCTACAACGACCCTTGAAGTGTTATCTTATCGTATATAATCGAGGGCTTATTATTAGCCAAATTAGGGTCCTGTTTATCTTTGTGTTACTCTTCTTTGTAATTTGCATCTCTCGTGGGCGATAATAATATATTTTTTTTAACATTGGTAAATTATACAAAAATATACATTCAATTCGACATAACGATTTCTAGACTTGCGAGGGTATTTATTTACATTATCTATCTAGTACCAATGAAGCAAAACTGGCCAAACTTTAAGGGGTTACATACATCTTAAATTTTTAAAAATTCTATTTTTGTTTTCGTTACGGATTTTTATTTTCTGTACTTCTAAGAATTATTCAAAATTTTTTTTTAAAGTAAATTTCATTCCATTACAAAGTTGTAGCATTAAATGTGACTTGACGTCGGATTGGGACCGCTATCTGTCTTCAGACACTATCTGCAATATTACTTACATGATTTTATTTTTCTTTTTAAATCTTAATAATTACTTTTTCTACAAAATGTCGAGAGATTTTTTCAATTTTTCTAAAAGACAATTTTTTATAAGTAATTAAACATAAATTTTTTGGTCGAAAATTGCAGTTTAAAACACCGCAAATTTTTTATTTTTGAAAAAAACCCTTCAACAATTTTTAACTACTACATAAGTTTTCAAGAATAATTTTTATTTTTGTCGATTGGATTATCTTTTGTAAAGTTATCATCAGTGTTCCATTTAATCCGATAAAAAATAATATTAACATTTAAACGTATTTTAAAAAAAAACTTTTCTTATGAAGTACAATAAAAATATATAATCGCCATTCTTTTGTATTATTCACTTAATAACCTTTAAAATTTATTTTTAAATATACTTACTTTTGGCAACTCCCAAGTTTACGTAAGCCCTTACAAAAATACTTTTCCCCATAATTACCATCCACATTAAAAGCATTTCGTGAGTTGTTTCTTTCCATCTAAAAAAAGTTCTTTGGCTTGTTCCGCTGTGCCTTCCAAGTTATTATCGGAAGAAAATTTTCAGCCCTTGAAGTTTTTCTTCAAACGCTTGAAATAGAAAAATTCACAAAGCGCTAAATCAGTGTCATATGGTGTTTATTGTAACTCGGTGAATCCGCTGTTTCGGTAACGAACCATATGAGTAGTCTCCTAAATGGTCGCTACGAACTTTCCACAAAACCTTCCAGTTTTTACCTTCTTTGGAGGTAGAGAGTTCTTAGGAATCCATTACTTCGATTTGTGCTTCATGTGAGAATCCCAAAAGGATATTCAAGTTTCGTGATGACAGTTCGCGAAAAATAATTTTCATCATTTTTCAAAGCGGCTAAATTTTCTTAATAATCCTTACCGTTTTTAGTGTTCCGTACGGAACACTTTTAAGATCACTTCGGTGTCCGTCCGTTCGTTCGTCCATCTGTCACACTCTTTGAGATAGAAAGTTGAAATTTGGTACTAATATAGAATACCAAAATGGTTTGTAATTTTTACATATATATGTACAAAAACAAACATAGGGCTTGAACTTAGCCAACCAGTGTCAAAACCCCAGTACATCAGTTTTAGAAAATCATTATTGGTGCATGTAGTGGTAAAATATTGAACTAATAATCGTTATCGGTACTTTTCGGGGTGGGGGGGACGGCGATTTTTCGCGATTTTGTAAAGATGGTGCAAGGAAAAGTGTGCGCAGGTATTGTATTGTATAGATTTTAGAACTCGTGTTTTAAGTCAAAATTTAATTTTCAAAAGTACATAGCTCTGATGAGGCCATCAATTCCTATATTAGTACGAAATTTGAACTTTCTATGTCAAATAGTTTCGCAGAAAATCGGGTGTGACAGATGGACAGACAGACAGACAGATAGACAGACGGCCAGACGGGCAGACGGACAAACACCCAAATGATCTTATACGTGTTCCGGACGGGACATTAATAAATAAAAAATTCTGTCTCAGGGATCAGAATTGTTAGATGAAAATGTAAACATAGAATTATTAAAATTGAAAATATAATATTGTTGATTTAAAGTATCTTGATTGTATAATTAATCCATAAAAGATTTTTGAATTATTGTTATCTTTGAAGTAATTTGTGCAGTGTTTTAAGCGCTAAATGCACTCTTTTTCATTATAATGAAGACATAGCGAACAACGATTCAAGAACAAGGTGAATCGCTTTTTCCGCCGCTCCTGGAGTGCTTTAGGGACTTCCCTGTAGCACGTGTGCTAGACCCATAAAAAAAAAAACCTAAACACATAGTAAAAGGACAATCTATTTTAAATTGCTATTTAGGTAGTGAAAATAAAATTATTAGGGATTTCCATACGGTTCTTAGAAATTTTTCGTCGTCATTGAGCTAGGTTACAGCTGTAGTTGTTACAGTGTTCTACTAATTGATGTCAAAGCAACTCCTAAACTATGTAAAATTTGCACGTCACGTAACAGAAGTTTTTAATTTAATGTAGTGATTTGTTTAACAAAGTAAATAAGTTCTTTCATTTATTTATAATGTACAGTCAGAAAGTAACGGACACTTCAGTTAATTATAAGGAGTATTGTCAAAGTATATTGTGCGCACTGTATAAAGGCACGCATCCGCATGTACATACATCTGTGCTGACACGTTTCAACGGAATAAATGATTGACGCCGAACGTGTTCAAACTATTTTCATGTTTCGTGACGAATAATGGCAACTAAAAATTGTCATCACTGAAAATACAAACCTCGAAATTCTACCTTCAAAAACGCTCGGGTATTCCTTATAAAGTTTTCATTTAAAAAAAAAATAATTTCTTCTAACTTGATCTTTTTTTAATATTTAATTCTAAAAATTCTAAAAGAAGCCACTTTGAGGAATTGCGTTAGGAAAAATATTTTAACGGAATGAAACACTAATAAAAATTAAGAGAAACTTTCCTATGAAATTACCAGTACATGAAAATTATTGAGAGTGTGTGGCAAAGGTCAACTTTTGAATGACATAATACTTTAATGAAAGCGTAGATTTAAAAAAAGTGGGTAGATGATTAACAACTATATACCTTTCACCTGCATAACCTTTTACTCCCTTTTAATGAGTTTGGAAAAACAAGTTACTCCTGTTAGAAATGCGTTACAGAAAACCTTGCCAAACAACTAACAACCGTTTGAACTGTTTTCAGTAACTTCGAAAGTTATGGAAAAAGCTATCACTCAGCATCGTCTAAAATATCTCGAAAGATTCAATATTATTAGAGACTATGGATATTGATTCGTTCGCAAAAATCCCCAGAAGATCTTCCAACTTATGTAATGCATGTTTGGAACCCACTGGGCGCCATTCGGTTGAAGTGGTCAACCCAGTTTCTTTTCCTAGCCTTTTTCCATTTAGTGATCCCCTGAATGTTCCATTGCACCCGCATCCTCTTATTTCTTTATCTGTTTCTGAGTGTTATGCCCTGTATTGTTCTTAAAATCTTCATTTCTACATTACTTATTTTCTGCATTGTTCTTTTAGTCTACTCGGGTTTCTGCCGCGTAGGTCAGAATTGGACTAAAATTACTGTTTAAAATATTACTTCTTACTCTCTGGAATGACTAAAAGAAAATATTTGGCAAGAAACCATAAGAATAGTGGAAACGATTTGCCAGAACTGCAGAATGACAATGTTTTTAGAAAACAGTTTACCATTGACTGCGTTTTTTATTATGCACCCTAAATTCGTCTAAATAGGGATTACCTTTTTTAGACGAATATCGGCGGCAATGTCGTAATATCCTTCAACGTTGTGTCGAAATATATATGTATTTTACGGCAATTGCATTGCTGCAACAAGTACTCCCGATGTATGTGGCCAAGCCAAATATACTTAAATAAATTAATAAATAAGTACACTGATCCGTCGGGATTCGAACTCGGGACCTTTGATACTGTATGCAGGCACGATAACCATGGAGCTAAGGCCGCTACAAGTTTAATACATAAAGAGTATTTTCATTTATAAAATTGTTTTTTGTAATGATTATTTTAAAATGAAACTTTTTAATTCAAAGCCATTTCGACAAAAAAAACATACATTTGTTGTGCAAAAATAAGGTACCCTAAGCAGGTCATATTTTCGTACTTAGGTGTTAAGGTAATTGCAAGAAAAGACGAATTCAAGGCACTTAGCTGTTGACATAAGTAATAAGGAATATTTTTAGCATTCGTAAACTAACATAGAAAGTACATACGGAATACCTTTGATCTTTCAGATCATCCACGTACGTGTAAATTTTCACCTTTAGCCAATTGCAGCATATTATGGAAAAATATTTTCAAAGAGGGATTTTAAAAGATAAAACTTGTTTCAGCAATATAAGTGAGAATAAATTTCTCGTCCTAAATTAAAATTCACGTTACCATATTATACACATACATTCTACAACGACCCTTGAAGTGTTATCTTATCGAATATAATCGAGGGCTTATTATTAGCCAAATTAGGGTCCTATTTATCTTTGTGTTACTCTTCTTTGTAATTTACTTGTCTCGTGGGCGATAATAATATATTTTTTTTTTAACATTGGTAAATTATACAAAAAAAAAAATTCAATTCGACATAACGAGTTCTAGACTTGCGAGGGTATTTATTTACATTATCTATCTAGTACCAATGAAGCAAAACTGGCCGAACTTTAAGGGGTTACATACATCTTAAATTTTTAAAAATTCGATTTTTATTTTCGTTACGGATTTTTATTTTCTGTACTTCTAAGAATTAATCAAAATTTTTTTTAAAGTAAATTCCATTCCATTACAAAGTTGTAGCATTAAATGTGACCTGACGTCGGATTGGGACCGCTATCTGTCTTCAGACACTATCTGCAATATTACTTACTCGATTTTATTTTTCTTTTTAAATCTTAATAATTACTTTTTCTACAAAATGTCGAGAGATTTTTTAAATTTTTGATAATTTTTTATAAGTAATTAAACATAAATTTTTTGGTCGAAAATTGCAGTTTAAAACACTGCAAATTTTTTATTTTTGAAAAAACCCTTCGACAATTTTTAACTACTACATAAGTTTTCAAGAATAATTTTTATTTTTGTCGATTGGATTATCTTTTGTAAAGTTATCATCAGTGCTCCAATTAATCCGATAAAAAATAATATTAACATTTAAAAGGTATTTAAAAAAAAAACTTTTCTTATAAAGTACAATAAAAATATATAATCGCCATTCTTTTATATTATTCGCTTAATAACCTTTAAAAAATTTTTTTAAATATACTTACTTTTGGCAACTCTCAGGTTTACGTAAGCCCTTAAAAAAAACTTTTCCCCATAATTACCATCCACATTAAAAGCATTTCGTGAGTTGTTTCTTTCCATCTAAGAAAAGTTCTTTTGCTTGTTCCGCTGTGCCTTCCAAGTTATTATCGGAAGAAAATTTTCAGCCCTTGAAGTTTTTCTTCAAACGCTTGAAATAGAAAAATTCACAGAGCGGTAAATCAGTGTCATATGGTGTTTATTATAACTCGGTGAATCCGCTGTTTCGGTAACGAACCATATGAGTAGTCTCCTAAATGGTCGCTACGAACTTTCCACAAAACCTTCCAGTTTTTACCTTCTTTGGAGGTAGAGAGTTCTTAGGAACCCATTACTTCGATTTGTGCTTCATGTGAGAATCCCAAAAGGATATTCAAGTTTCGTGATGACAGTTCGCGAAAAATAATTTTCATCATTTTTCAAAGCGGCTAAATTTTCTTAATAATCCTTACCGTTTTTAGTGTTCCGTACGGAACACTTTTAAGATCACTTCGGTGTCCGTCCATTCGTTCGTCCATCTGTCACACTCTTTGAGATAGAAAGTTGAAATTTGGTACTAATATAGAATACCAAAATGGTTTGTAATTTTTACATATATATGTACAAAAACAAACATAAGGCTTGAACTTAGCCAACCAGTGTCAAAACCCCAGTACATCAGTTTTAGAAAATCATTATTGGTGCATGTAGTGGTAAAATATTGAACTAATAATCGTTATCGGTACTTTTCGGGGTGGGGGGGGACGGCGATTTTTCGCGATTTTGTAAAGATGGTGCAAGGAAAAGTCTGCGCAGGTATTGTATTGTATAGATTTTAGAACTCGTGTTTTAAGTCAAAATTTAATTTTCAAAACTACATAGCTCTGATGAGGCCATCAATTCCTATATTAGTACGAAATTTGAACTTTCTATGTCAAATAGTTTCGCAGAAAATCGGGTGTGCCAGATGGACAGACAGACAGACAGATAGACAGACGGCCAGACGGGCAGACGGACAAACACCCAAGTGATCTTATACGTGTTCCGGACGGGACATTAATAAATAAAAAATTCCGTCTCAGGGATCAGAATTGTTAGATAAAAATGTAAACATAGAATTATTAAAATTGAAAAAATAATATTGTTGATTTAAAGTATCTTGATTGTATAATTAAGCCATTAAAGATTTTTGAATTATTGTTATCTTTGAAGTAATTTGTGCAGTGCTTTATGCGCTAAATGCACTCTTTAACATTATAATGACGACATAGCGAACAACGATTCAAGAACAACGTGAATCGCTTTTTCCGCCGCTCCTGGAGTGCTTTAGGGACTTCCCTGTAGCACGTGTGCTAGACCCATAAAAAAAAAACCTAAACACATAGTAAAAGGACAATCTATTTTAAATTGCTATTTAGGTAGTGAAAATAAAATTATTAGGGATTTCCATACGGTTCTTAGAAATTTTTCGTCGTCATTGAGCTAGGTTACAGCTGTAGTTGTTACAGTGTTCTACCAATTGATGTCAAAGCAACTCCTAAACTATGTAAAATTTGCACGTCACGTAACAGAAGTTTTTAATTTAATGTAGTGATTTGTTTAACAAAGTAAATAAGTTCTTTTATTTATTTATAATGTACAGTCAGAAAGTAAGGGACACTTCAATTAATTATAAGGAGTATTGTCAAAGTATATTGTGCGCACTGTATAAAGGCACGCAGCCGCATGTACATACATCTGTGCTGACATGTTTCAACGGAATAAATGATTGACGCCGATCGTGTTCAAACTATTTTCATGTTTCGTGACGAATAATGGCAACTAAAAATTGTCATCACTGAAAATACAAACCTCGAAATTCTACCTTCAAAAACGCTCGGGTGCTCCTTACAAAGTTTTTCATTTAAACAAAAATATTTCTTCTAACTTGATCTTTTTTTAATATTTAATTCTAAAAATTCCAAAAGAAGTCACTTTGAAGAATTGCGTTAGGAAAAATATTTTAACGGAATGAAACACTAATAAAAATTAAGAGAAACTTTCCTATGAAATTACCAGTACAGGAAAATTATTGAGAGTGTGTGGCAAAGGTCAACTTTTGAATGACATAATACTTCAATGAAGGCGTAGATTTAAAAAAAGTGGGTAGATGATTAACAACTATATACCTTTCACCTGCATAACCTTTTACTTCCCTTTAATGAGTTTGGAAAAAAAAAACAAGTTACTCCTGCTAGAAATGCGTTACAGAAGACCTTGCCAAACAAATAACAACCGTTTGAACTGTTTTCAGTAACTTCGAAAGTTATGGAAAAAGCTATCACGCAGCATCGTCTAAAATATTTCGAAAGATTCAATATTATTAGAGATTATGGATATTGATTTCGTACGCAAAAATCCCCAGAAGATCTTCCAACTTATGTAATGCATGTTTGGAACCCACTGGGCGCCATTCTGTTGAAGTGGTCAACCCAGTTTCTTTTCCTAGCCTTTTTCCATTCAGTGATCCCCTGAATGTTCCATTGCACCCGCATCCTCTTATTTCTTTATCTGTTTCTGAGTGTTATGCCCTGCCTTGTTCTTAAAATCTTCATTTCTACATTACTTATTTTCTGCATTGTTTTTTTAGTGTCTACTCGGGTTTCTGCCGCGTAGTTTAGAATTGGACTAAAATTACTGTTTAAAATATTACTTCTTACTCTCTGGAATGACTAAAAGAAAATATTTGGCAAGAAACCATAAGAATAGTGGAAACGATTTGCCAGAACTGCAGAATGACAATGTTTTTAGAAAATAGTTTACCATTGACTGAGTTTTTTATTATGCACCCTAAATTCGTCTAAATAGGGATTACCTTTTTTAGACGAATATCGGCGGCAATGTCGTAATATCCTTCAACGTTGTGTCGAAATATATATGTGTATTTTACGGCAATTGCATTGCTGCAACAAGTACTCCCGATGTATGTGGCCAAGCCAAATATACTTAAATAAATTAATAAATAAGTACACTGATCCGTCGGAATTCGAACTCGTGACCTTCGATACTGTATGCAGGCACGATAACCATGGAGTTAGGGCCGCTACAAGTTTAATACATAAAGAGTATTTTCATTTATAAAATTGTTTTTTATAATGATTATTTTAAAATGAAACTTTTTAATTCTGATAACGTCAAAGCCATTTCGACAAAAAAAAACATACATTTGTTGTGTAAAAATAAAGTACCCTAAGCAGGTCATAGTTTCGTACTTAGGTGTCAAGGTAATTGCAAGGAAAGACAAAGTTAAAAATCAAAGCTCCACAGGAATAAAGTTCCTGTCGGTACGGAGATTTAATTTAGTTCTTTACCTCCAATGTTCACTATTAGACGAATTCAAGGCACTTAGCCGTTGACATAAGTAATAAGAAATATTTTTAGCATTCATAAACTACATAGAAAGTACATACGGAATACCTTTGATCTTTCAGATCATCCACGTACGTGTAAGTTTTCACCTTTAGCCAATTGCTTTTCAAGTCAGCATATTACGGAAAAATGTTTTCAAAGAGGGATTTTAAAAGATAAAACTTGTTCCAACAATATAAGTGAGAATAAATTTCTCATCCTAAATTAAAATTTCGTTACCATATTATACATATACATTCTACAACGACCCTTGAAGTGTTATCTTATCGTATATAATCGAGGGCTTATTATTAGCCAAATTAGGGTCCTATTTATCTTTGTGTTACTCTTCTTTGTAATTTACTTGTCTCGTGGGCGATAATAATATATTTTTTTTTTAACATTGGTAAATTATACAAAAAAAAAATTCAATTCGACATAACGAGTTCTAGACTTGCGAGGGTATTTATTTATATTATCTATCTAGTACCAATGAAGCAAAACTGGCCGAACTTTAAGGGGTTACATACATCCTAAATTTTTAAAAATTCTATTTTTGTTTTCGTTACGGATTTTTATTTTCTGTACTTCTAAGAATTAATCAAAATTTTTTTTAAAGTAAATTCCATTCCATTACAAAGTTGTAGCATTAAATGTGACCTGACGTCGGATTGGGACCGCTATCTGTCTTCAGACACTATCTGCAATATTACTTACTCGATTTTATTTTTCTTTTTAAATCTTAATAATTACTTTTTCTACGAAATGTCGAGAGATTTTTTAAATTTTTCTAAAAGACAATTTTTTATAAGTAATTAAACATAAATTTTTTGGTCGAAAATTGCAGTTCAAAACACCGCAAATTTTTTATTTTTGAAAAAAAACCCTTCGACAATTTTTAACTACTACATAAGTTTTCAAGAATAATTTTTATTTTTGTCAATTGGATTATCTTTTGTAAGGTTATCATCAGTGCTCCATTTAATCCGATAAAAAATAATATTAACATTTAAAACGTATTTAAAAAAAAAAAAACTTTTCTCTTAAAGTACAATAAAAATATATAATCGCCATTTTTTTGTATTATTCACTTAATAACCTTTAAATTTTTTTTTTTAAATATACTTACTTTTGGCAACTCCGAGATTTACGTAAACCCTTAAAAAAAAATACTTTTCCCCATAATTACCATCCACATTAAAAGCATTTCGTGAGTTGTTTCTTTCCATCTAAAAAAAGTTCTTTTGCTTGTTCCGCTGTGCCTTCCAAGTTATTATCGGAAGAAAATTTTCAGCCCTTGAAGTTTTTCTTCAAACGCTTGAAATAGAAAAATTCACAGAGCGGTAAATCAGTGTCATACGGTGTTTATTATAACTCGGTGAATCCGCTGTTTCGGTAACGAACCATATGAGTAGTCTCCTAAATTGTCGCTACGAACTTTCCAGAAAACCTTCCAGTTTTTACCTTCTTTGGAGGTAGAGAGTTCTTAGGAACCCATTACTTCGATTTGTGCTTCATGTAAGAATTCCAAAAGGATATTCAAGTTTCGTGATGACAGTTCGGGAAAAATAATTTTCATCATTTTTCAAAGCGGCTAAATTTTCATAATAATCTTCACCATTTTTAGTGTTCCGTACGGAACAGTTATAAGATCACTTCGGTGTCCGTCCATTCGTCCGTCCGTCTGTCACACCCGATTTTCTCCGAAACTATTTGAGATAGAAAGTTGAAATTTGGTACTAATATAGGAATTTATGGCCTCATCAGTTCAAAAAGACATATAATGTAGTACTTGCGCACACTTTTCTGTGTATTATTTTTAAAAAATCGCGAAAAAAATCATTGTTCCCTCCCCTTAGCTCGAAAAGTACTGATCGAAAAAAAATTCTGTAATATTCTCCACAGGGTGTAGCTTGAACGAAAATTATCACGAATGCATTACCTTTAATAATTTATTTGATATATAAAAACAAAAATTTCAAGGTCTTCAGTTTTAAATAAAGGTTGGAAAAAAACTTTGTTGAAAACTCATTTAAAGTGTGTTTTGTGAAGTCACTGATCATACCTCCATAACAAACATTTTTATTTTAAAAGCAATCAACGTAATCACTAATTGCGCAAGTTCAACTTGCATTTCACCAGTTATTTTTATTCTGAAATCTTTATGCATAATTTTTAAAACATGAATTTTGGATATTTCAGCTTTACTTGCAAGCACTTGGAATTTCAATCATAGATTTAAGAAGCCTGATGGTTTCGTTAGTTCTGACTTCATCTGGATTATCTTGAACTAAGTCTCGACCCTATTGAGATTGATCAGATCAAAATTTGACTTAAAAATAAGATGGGCTGTTATTAACGTCCACCTGGGATGTCCCTTCATAAATAACACTTGGTTCTTTAGTGAGATTTTTTTAAAAGAAAAAAAATCGTAAAACTGCCTACTGCAGTAATTTGTCAACCAAGCATTTTTAAGCGTGACATTATTTTGATGGCTAGGTAGATAACATGAAAAACATCCTCTAATTTATAATTTTATCATAAACCATTCATTTGCTCAACCCATTTGTAATTAATATCACTTTCGTTTAAAATACTGAGCTGTACAAAAGTAATTTTTTTAGTGTGAGGAAATCAAATTTAGTATTTGCTTTAGAATTGCTTGTTTACCGAGACAGAACTGGGTAAAATACTTTAACAATTTTCAACTCTAGTCCAATCACCAAAGATGAAAATGTCGTAAAAGTGCACATACATACATTTAAATAAGTTAGATTTTTGGCCAGAGAGGTACATTACCAGCCAAATAACATATGTAAAAAAGTTTAAAGCAATCGGAGCATGACCGGCTGAAAAATGGGGTCCGAAAGGGCCTCATTTTGAGTCTATCATCTCGAAAAATACGGATAATTTGTGAAAACATTACATGGATCAAACAATAGATCAAAAGATTCTGCACAAAAAAGTCTCTTGACATTTTCCTGTAAAATATAACGTTTTTGAGAAAACCGTAATCCAAAAAATGTGGGATTGCAATAAACGCGCGTATTACTAAATTTTTTTGAAAATACCGATAAATTTTGTAAAGAATGCTTATCTAATAAATTCTTCAGTGCAGCATCCAAGAAGGAGCGTGTAAATTAACATAAGATCAAATCAATTTGTGATTTAATTTAAACTTTCCTTTAAGATAATGCAAAAAATTAATAAATACAGAAAAATTTGGAGCAAGATGGAATTACATGGAAAAAATAATACAAAAAATACATATGTTATATAAAAAAATATAATTTGTTTAAGATAATTATTGAAAACTATATATTCAAAATTTTACTTAACTTTTATGTATGCCAAAAACTTCTGATTCCAGAAATTCTTCCAAATCTTCCTCTTCTGTAATTGGTTGCTGATATTCAGAGACACAGTAAATTAATGGATTTAATCTTTTCTCCCCATTCTTCAGTACCACAATCACTGTACCATCAATACCAAATTCAGTAAGAGCAGCAGTACACTTTGCAGAGAACAATTTACCCAAAAATAGTCGTTATTTCATAAAATATAACCACAATTAGAGCTGCTCCGAAATTATATCCACGCCTGTAGTAAACATTAGATGGGAATTCTGTGAAGTAGTGATGCTGCGTGCGCAGTACTTTTCTCTACTTTCCTCCGAGACGAAAAAAAAAGTAGAGATTTAACAGCTGTTAATTGTTAGCTTATAGCATTTTCTTCCTTCTCCAACTTTAACACGGCCTCAAAAATATTAAATTAAAGAGTACCTTGTAATTACAAACCAAACAGATCAATTCAGAGATTTAAACAAAAAAATGAAAAATCAATGTAAACATGTCATGAAATTGTAGTTCTAAAGTGATTTTCTTGAAGAGAAATATTTAATATTTAAGAAAAAAAACATACATAAAGTTACAGTACTTATTTTCAACATTTCTAAGATAGTTCGAAAACAAAAATTATCTAACCCTAAAAAATAGCAAAAAAAACACATTTCTTTATTTTCGATGTAGTGAAATGTGTGTTCCTAAATAAAAAAGAAATATATAAAGAAGAAAATGCTTGAAAAGTTTTTTGATTGGATTAAGTTTAACAAAGATATATAAAAATACACGCGTCCCTGTTAAAAAAATTTTCCTTTCAAATGCATTTCCTGATCTCAATTTGAAAGAAAAAACTGAATTTCATGAATGCATCAGAAAGGTTAAATTTTCCCCTTAAAAACTCTTTTTTTTTTTCTTTTTTAGTATGATATAGTAGGAAGTCATGGCAGTTTTCCGGGCTCGATGCGCTTGAAAATTTCAGAATTTCGCTTGGCGAGCTTTGAAATATACATTTTAAATTACGATTTTCTCAAAAACGATGCGTTTAACACGAAAATATCAAGATACCTTTTTTATGCAGAATCGCATGGTCTATATTTTTTCCACATAACGTTTTCATAAATTGTGCATATTTTTCGAGATATTCTTGAAAGACCCAAAATGAGGCCCTTTCGGCCCCATTTTTCAGCCGGCTATTCCCCGATTGCTGCAAACTTTTTTATATATATTATTTGGCTATTAATGAACCTCTTTTGTCAAAAATCTAACTTATTTAAACTTATATGCGGTTCAACTCCCAAGCGACTGGATTACTATGCTACTTAAGGAAATTATTAGGTTTTACTTATATAAATTACACCTAAAGGTGTAGGGCGGATCTTTGTTCTATAACATCGTAATCATCTTACACGAAATACAATTCCCAAAAAAAACAAAGATTAATTAACAACGAATACCATGTTATTTGTTTATATAAAACTAATATCATTTGATAAGGTGAAGAATTATTTTTATCGGGCTAGTGACATGTGTAAAACTTTTATGGAAAATTTGGATTGATTCAGCCGATATTTGGTGGAAATTCATAACTAAAAGTTTTGTAAAATAGTAAAACACTACTTAAATCTCTACTGAATTTTTATTTTTAACCCCATCACATGTTTCGCTCTACGACAGCTTCTTCGGATGGTTTGTTACAAAATGATGATAAAATTTCTATAATAAAGAGTTTGTTAACAATTTACGGTAGGTACTAAAATGATTATGGCAAGTAGACGACTACAAGTATTTGGGGCACGAGATAAGATTGGGCAGAGACAATCAAAAATGCGAGATCCAGAGAAGAATTGGCTTGGAGTCGACAGCTTTCCGTAGACTACGTGATACGTTCAAGAACAACGATATACCTTTAAGTCTAAAACGAAAAGTATTCGAGCAATACGCAATGCCAGTTATGACATACGGAACTGAATCTCTGACAAGGAAGACAACACAGAAATTAAAAGTAGCACAGCTTATAATGGATAGGTTAAAGCTAGGCGTTACAAGAGATAGAATCCCGAACAGAATCATTAAAGATGGTTCAAAGATAGTGGATATTATAAAACGTATTAAGGAGCTGGATAGCGAAACCACAACGTTGAGAGGACAGGAAGGACTTGAAGAAGGCCTATGTCCAGCAGTGGAGGAGAGAGGTTGGATGATGATAATGATGACTAAATTGATTTAATTAAAATAGATGGTGAGTTATTAAGTTCTAATTGTTCATTTAACAAGGAATCAGAATTTTTCAATTTGTTTGTGTCTAAATATTTTAGGAAATTAAGTTTTAGGCTTTTTGCGCAAGTATGTAATATTTTAAAGTGTGGGTTGAACTGGTGGTTATTTTCATTTAAATGATTTGCATAATTTTGAGTTTTTTTTTTCTATTGATGTATAACGAGGCATCAATAGAAAAAATGACTCAATTATACAAATCATTTAAACGAAAATAACCAGTAGTGGTAAAAATTTAAACTTTAAATTATTACATACTCGCACCAAAAGCCTAAAACTTAATTTCCTAGAATCTTTAGAAATAAACAAATTGAAAAATTCCGACTTCTTATTAAATGAACAAGTAGAACTAAATAATTCACCATTACTAAATCTATTTTAATTAAATCATTTTAGTATCTGCTAGAAATTGTTAACAAACCTTTCATTATAGTAATTTTACCATCATTACAAACCATACGAAGAATCTGTCGTACAGCAAAACATCTCGTGGTTTAAAAAATAAAAATTCAGTGCAAATTTAAGTAGTGTTTTACTTTTTTACAATATATGTATGTATATATATATATATATATATATATATATATATATATATATATATATATATATATGATGGAATGTAATACATTAAAATTCCGGGTTTCAATCCGTTCGTCTAACAATGAATTTGCACGACGTTTCGCCAAAATTTCATTTGCACTGCAACTTTCTTATTTTTAATGGAACTCTGTATATTTTTTTTATCAACTTCGATTCGCCTGGAAATTCTGTTTCCAACGATGTATCACAAGTTGACATTTGTTTGACAGGTGACCGGCAAAAAACTGATTTAAACACTTAGACTTAGGCGTCCATGGCGGATATACTAACAGTTGTTTTTGTTCGATTTATCTCACTTTGGAAAGAATTTAAGACTATTCATTTATTGTTCCATTTTCGCGTGTTTAGGTGGCTCCTACAAAATTTTATGCTTTACATTCAGTTAAAGAATTTTCTCTTTAAATAATGATCAATATCACCGAAATTAACATAGGAACACACATATTTTTTATTTAACCTAGTTACACATTACAGGTTTTTTGCCAACATACAGCTAACAGAACTATCTAACGCCAATTGGATTTAATATTATTTTCAGAAAATAAACGGTTTACAACGTGTATATACATACAGAAATATTAAGATTTCTGTTATAGAGCAATTACTTTTCTTGTTTCAAGTTTATAAGGAAATGAAATATAGTTATCGAAAAAAAATCACACACTCTATGTGTATCTATAAACAATTTGCATAGATGGCTAGTTAATGGAGAAAGCAATCTGAATAGGACACAGTATGTAGCATTAGGATACATCCACGTTGATAGTGAAGACGTCAGAAAGAAATCGAATGCTACTTGCAAAGAACAGTCTGTTAGCAAACTCGGTAGCCATAAAGAAAACCACTTAGATAACATAAGAGCGCAGATTATCTAACAATCCGTGATACCAAACACGAGTCGAACGCCTTTAATATATCAAGCCGCTTGTGTTCACTCTTGGTAGAGACAAACTTCGTGCATATTACTGTTGCATGTTTTACCGTAATATTTACTTTAAACATTACCAGTGCATAAGTTTTATTTAGTATGTTTTTATAAGTAAGCTTAGTGTGGTCAAACGAGTCAGAAATACTTTTGAACTGGTTTCACTGGAGGCATTACTTAGCTCAGTTTTGTATTTGCAGCGTTTCACATTATTTGCCACAAATAGGGCTCTTAGCTTTTCATATGTCATTTGAATTCACTAGTTGCTATTTCTAAAACGATTTTGGAAGTATCGATAATTTGATGAACTTCAGAGATTTTTTAATTATTTAGCGCTATCCGAAAGTGGTGTTTTCAAGGGATGTTTGTAGTATGCTTTTTTGGTTTTATATTAATGTTCGTCAACTGGGAGAATCACTAATGATGAAAGAATGTTGAAAAATTATTTTAACATTATTTATGTAGGTAAATCATAAATAACAGAAGTCTCAGATGACGGCCTTGGAGCACACCTGATATGGAGGTAAAAACGCTTGATCTAGTACTAACTATCTGCTTCCGGTTCACTTTCCACTCTGTATATTTTAAGCAAAGGGGAAGCATTTGCATTATTGATTGTCTATCATTTTTATTGAATTTAAAATTTTATGGCAAAAAGCTATGGCTTAGACCATTTTACTATGATAAGTTAGTACACTATAAAGGAGAAAAAAAGACTATACGAAAAATGGCTGACTACAAAATCAGAAGAAGATCTACAGAAATATAAAGAGAAAATGCAGAAACGAGGAGGATGATAAACAAAGAAAAGAACGAGAGATAGGAAAAATCGTGCGAACATGTAGAACAGTATATAGGAGGAACTAGAAGCACATAGTCATGGAGAATAATTAAAGCATTAAGGACTAACAATAGAGAGAAGACGTATATAGAGTACATCCCAGAAAGCGAGTGGGAAGAATATTATAAGAAGCTGCTCACAGAAGACAGACAAGAATTCCAAGAAGAGAACCCTGAAGAAGAACAGAATAAGGAAATAAAAGAGCTATGAAGAAGTAAAAAAGACAATAAAAACACTCAAAAATAATAAATCTGCAGGGCCTGGGGGTGTGGTAAATGAAATGATTAAATACGGGCCTAATAAATTACATCGAATGCTGAGAAACATGATCCACAGAGCGATAAATGGAGAAAAAATACCAGAGGAATGGTCAAAAGCTTATATAGTATCTATATTTAAAAAGGGAGACCGCAGAAAATGCACAAACTATAGAGGCCTAAACATAATATCGAGTATGGGACGTTTGTATGGAAAAATTATTAAAAATATCATGGAGGAAAATATAAAAGGAAAAATTGGAGAAGACCAAGCAGGCTTTACGGCCGAAAAATCATGTATAGACCACATATACACTATAAAACAAACAATGGAAAAAAAACTGGCAAAGAATAGAGAAGTTCATCTAGCCTTCATAGACATAAGGAAGGCCTATGACTCAGTAGCAAGACAAAGATTATGGAACGCAATGAAAGAAATAGGCATTGACAAAGAACTAATATACGCAGTAAAAGCTCTCTACGAAAACAACACAGTGAACATAAAAATAGGACATAAAATAGGGAAGAGACTCCAAACATCAAAAGGCCTATTACAAGGATGCTCTACATCCCCAACACTATTCAAAATATACCTCGAACAAACATTAAAAAAAAATGGAAGCAAAAATGTAGTGGAATGGGAGTCCCAATTCGAGAAGATTACTTATATACTCTAAGTTTCGCAGACGACCAAGTAATCATAGCGCAAGATGAGGAAGACCTCAGTTATATGGTAAGAAAACTGAAAGAAGAATACACTAAAGCAGGATTAGCAATGAACTTTGATAAAACGGAATATCTAACAACAAAGGAGGAAAACGTGGAGAATCTAGAAGTCGATAACGAAAAAATAATCAAAGGAACCGATAGATTTAAATATTTAGGAACCATCATTTCAAAAAACGCAAGATTAGAAGAAGAGATTAAAGCTAGATTAGGACAAACGCGGACATGCATTAGACAATTAAATTCGATCCTGTGGGACAAGCACATTACAAAGAGAAACAAAACACAAGTACAAGGAATTTGTTGTACCCATGTGCAACTGTTCAAGGAATCATTGAAATAGTCATGCTGGAAAAGAAAGACGACATAACTGTAGTACCATCTTTACCTTACAATTACCGATTGATTATCGGATGTGTTTCTGCTATTTTCTCGTACTCTTCACTGCTTTTCATTAGATTGATTAAGTAAAAAATGTGATAAAGTGGAGTAGTTGATACTACTCAGACTTTAGGAATTGTAAACTTAACCTATTTTTTAATAAGGATTGTTTTTAAATTCAAAAATAATCAAATTTAAAACAATTGTGCTAAATAACTTTACCCATTTTAAAGGCAATACTTCTCTAATTTAGGTAGTTTGGAAATAGCGATTATGATTTCAATTTCCTAAAGAGGTTCGCCAAGCACCGAGACATTACTACTAAGATTTTGTATTTTGTTCGAGAAAAGTCATTTTCTGAACGTCGTGAGCATTAGGTCCGCTATTTTATCCTAAGAAAAAATACCGGAGAAAATCAATATTTAAAGAGAAAGATAATACCCGAGAAATATTTTGTGGCTGTTTTTGGATTTGGGTTTGCTTATTGTGTACGATACAAGGAAATTGTAGTTTCTTTCTCGAGAAAAGTAGGACGTTATATACTTTTTTTATGGGCATAGTATACGTGCTGCAGGGAAATTTCTAAAGCGCTACATGAGCGACACGTGTCCGGAAAAAAGCGATTTAGGTTCGTCTTAAGTTGCTGCAAATTGTACTTGTTGGGAAATACAGTCCTGGATAAAGCAGTCCAAAGTGATGAGGCTCTCCATTTAAGAGACTGGTTGAAAAGGATGGTACGTGGAATAACAAGCTGAACCTCATAGGGATGGGATGTATTAACATGGTGTGTATGCCTAATACGCGCCGCTCTGGGAGGAATGAAGCGGGCAACATTCCTCAAACACTTTCCATGAAAGTTCTTGTAGAGTTGAGTTAAGTCGACAACCATTCTTCGATGTTCCAAGAAAGCAAGGTTGCTGGTGAGCTCTAAGTCACCAATAAGGCAAACAGCTCTCTTTTGAATACAATCCAATAAATGCAGTTTAACCCATGTGCGGCAGGATGGACATATTCTCCTTCTGTAGGATTGGTTGAAAAGACTACAGAGTGGTGTTAATTCGCTCGGGAATTTTTTACTTACCATGGCAGGTATTCCATCAGTGTCAGAAGCTTTTTTGGGGTTTAGCTTCATTAAAATATGCTACACCGTGTGAAGACAATATCAGGCATCCTTGACTGCATATTGGGAAAATTGGGTGATTTTTTCCCTGAAAATCGACAACAGAATGTGAAGCAAAGGGTTCAGTTAACAAGTTGGCTTTCTCAACATATATTGTTGCAATCGTATTACTTGACCTTGTATCACGTTACCACGGTTAAAATATTCCCACTGGATAAAAAAAGAGGCATTAAATGCTGCACTTCCATGGCAACAAGTATAGCAACAAATAGCCTTGATAAAAAGGAAATGGTAGAATTATTTCCTTCGATTTGAGCCATGTTTTGTATCCAGCGGATAGGAGTCCTGTCCACAAAATGTTAGAGTTTAGGTACTAGAGAACATACCAATGACTAAATTGTTTCTCTCTTACCTAATAGCATAATTACGGTCATAGTTGATAGTTCTAAGCCAGAACTTTGCCATCAAAATATAGGTACTATTCAAAGAAATATTGTCAAACTAGTTTTATTTGCGAGTGACTTATCCCAGTATATTTAGTTTTATCGAAGTATAGTTAAATGCGGTTCTTATAATAGTTGTGATTTCAGATCCCTATGCTGCTAATTTCGATAATAAGTCAAATTATGGTGACAGAGAAATATGAATGTTAGATTAGTTTTCATCTTGGAGTCCTGTTAATAAACTCATAAAAAATGAAGCGAATACTATTTACATCGACATAAAACAGTACAAATTGTATATTGTAACCTTACATATAATTTCTATGGTAATAGCTTACAGCTGTCTAAGTTGGTGAATTTTCTGGGAGTTGCTATTAATAGTTATTTATCTTGAGAAAATCGAATGTCCAATATATACGCAAAAAATAAAAAAACGTGTTACAATATTAAATATATTGCTATAATTTGAAATATTTTGCATTGGCATATAATATTTTTGTTATGGATTGACCACTTGATATTGAATAGGCTCTTAGAGAAACAGAATTCGTACTTCATCATCAACATATATCAGCCCTTCGCATCCACTGCTGGACATAGGTCTCCCTTAATCTTTTCCAGTTAAACCGGTCTTAGGCTTTTTGGATTCAGTTTCCCGCTACTCTTCTCAGATCATCTGTTCATCTAGTGGGAGGTCTTCCTATATTCCTACACGCTTCTTGTCTAGGTCGTCATTCTACCACCTTCCTAGTCGATTTGTTATCTTGTGTTCTGGTTAGATGACTGGACCAATTCCATTTCAAAGATAGAACTTTTTCAACTGCATTTATCACTTTTGTTTCGTTCCTAATTTCTTTATTTGGGACTTTATCTCGAAAAGATAAACATAACATCGACGGCTCCATTGTCGCTTGAGTTACACTTATCTTACTTATTGTCTTCTTTGTCAAAGTTAGAGTTTCTGGTTCAGAAGTAAGCATAGGTAACACACATTGATTAAAGATCTTTCGTTTAAGGCAATTAGGTATGCCTGATTTCAGCCTTTTTCGTAGTTTGCCAAATGCGGCCCAAGTTAGAGTGACACTTCGTTGTAGCAACTTAATTTCATGTCCCAAATATTTATATATCATTACTTGCTCGATGTTTACCCCGTTTACTGAAAGTGACTCGGTGAAAACTAGATTTGTCATAACCTGGGACTTCAAAAAATTTATATTTAGGCCAATTTTATGGGACTGTTCTTTTAAGGTGTTAAGCATGACATTCGCATGATCTGCGCAATCTGTTAATAGGACTATGTTATAGGTGAATCTCAAGTTATTCAGCATTTCTTCATTTATATTTATGCCCATGTTGCTCCAATTCAGATTTTTAAATATGTGCTCCAGAGTTTTGGAATACTGTAGCTTAACGATCTTGAAAATTAGAGACCGAGTTTATTCATAGACTGAAAGAAAATGTCAACTTTATCAGTCTCCAAACTAGCTTTATACTGTGAGGTAATTCAAACCTGTAATTACTCTTGTAGATCTTAAAAAAGTGGATAACATGGGAAGAATTACACAACGTCACATCGACATAATTAAACGCATACAAAATTCAGATACAATAAATATCAAAGACAACAGAAATAATAAATATACAATAAGGAGACACGCAAGGTGATTCAATCTCACCAAAATAATTCGCATTAGTATTAGAAGATAAATTTAAGACATTAAACCGACAAGAACGAAGTTACATAAGTAGAAAGATTATGTATTTTAGGATTTACTAATCACATTAGTTTTACAAATAAAACAAATTAAGACGAACATTCCCTGCAGAAACTTCCTGCTAAATTCCGAACGTGATGATGTTATTATCTTAAATATTACTAGTTTTGTTGCATTCCGCGAAGCATCTACATATGTGTGGTAGCAAGGGTTTATTCATATTCCAGTCGCCAGAGGTTGTAAGCTCTCATTAAATATTAACACAGGTAGATTTTTGTACGAAGAATATGATAAAAAAAGTGTGTTAAAATTTGATGTACGCTAAGCCCACAAAATCCAAAATAAAATCAAAAATTCGGTTTTTAGGTAATATCTCGTAAAATAAAGAAGATATCGATAAGCTAATAACACCAAATGAAAAAGAGGGAAATTTTACAAAACAATAGTATATAGATTTTTTTCCAGATTTTTTTATTGGCGTGAAACTTTATTAAAAATTCGGATATATGATTCAAAAAGTCTAGCGTGTCAAACAGATTAATTTGAAAGACTACACGCACCGCTTGAAGATTAATCGATATTACTTGTTTTCAGAGGGTAAAAAAAACTAAAAGATAGCTTTTTGAAGAGGAGACTTTAAAATTTGAATAATTAAAAATACTCACATCGTGTGTGTGTTATTTAAAAATTGAGTCTTAAAATATGCTATAATGCGTCGCCGGCGTTCAAAGCAGTACGAAATGGTAAAAATGAGTCCGACAATTTTTTTTTTGGTTACAATTTGAAGTATACTTGATATTAGAAAATCATTCAAATAATTCTCTTTTTTTGTAATTTTGCTCTTAAAAAAGCATTCATTATAAACTTATTTTTTGCTTATTATTAATCAACAACTTAAACTTAAAATAAAAAAAAAATATTTAAAGGTGTTAAATGAAAGATAAAAGTCTAAGCTTTAAGTGTAAGGAATTTATATTTCATTTAAACATCCAAGACGAAGAAAACAGTTACTGAAAATATAAAAATTCTAAATTACTCGAAGAAATTAAATGAACTTCGTACTCTCTGGCAGTCATAATGGATCCGCCATTTAAAATTTTTCAAATCTGTCATAGGATTCTTAATTTGCACCCCGAGTAACTCCTTAATAGCCAATTTCAAAATATTTAACGGCATAGAGAAACATTAATTTAATAACAAATGAGGTTGAAAGCATGATTCCCACTACAAATAAAGGGGTTAAACCAGCCATTTGATTTTAAATATTTTTTTTTAATTAAGGTGAAACTAAAAAAAATTAATATACAATTTTTTTTGTAAAATTTCCCGTTCTTTTACACGGTGCTATTAGTTTTGTGATATCTTTTTTATCTTTACAGATATTTGCGAAAAACCGAATTTTTATTTTATTTTCGATTTTGTAGGCTTAGCGTACACTTCACAGCAGCAAACTTTCTTTATCGTATTCTACGTCCAAAAAACTACCTGTATGCCAAAATGCAGCCTGTTAACATTTAATGAGAGCTTTTCGTACAAAATTTGCCTCTGACGACTGGGCTATTACACGTATTTCATCAAAAAATAATTTAAAAAAATACATAAAGAAAGCATTTAACATTAAGGAACTTAACTTTGTTCCAATGGCAGTTTTAATATTAGCCCACGAACCTGGACATTCCACCGAACTGGTTAGCGATAATTATGAAATATTATTACTGTTCTAACCTCAAAATAGTACTCCCTTAAAAAGAAATGGTACATCATACCAGCTATAAAAACTACATTATAGCAAATATTTACTTAAAAAAGTTATTAAACCAAAAATAGTATAATGCATCATTTCAACAATATAACTTTTAAGTTCGTTGTATTTTCATGAGGTAATGTTTGGAAACGTGGATAATACTGGCTTAAATAAATTCTGGAAGAAAATGGAGCCTCAAAACCCACAGGGACATTTATATGACAAAGAGGAAGTAGATAATGTTCTTTTGGCTCAATTAGCTAACGGAATTATAAAGGTAGAGGGAATTGCATAAATATAATTCGATTGACTCCAAGGCCAAAATTCTGACAACCGATGGAAATGGATAATGGGTAGTTGGACATGCTGAATTGTGCAATAGAATATGTTATTATCAAAGGACGATTTGATAAAGACATGAAAAGTAAAACGAGTGATGAGGAATATTTTGGTGTGTCGGCTTTCAACCCTTGCACGAAACGGGAGTGCCAAAATAATATATCAAAGCGTTGAATAATTTTACTTAAGAAACTTGTTAGTCAAACTGTTAGGTCTGAAAGAAAGAGCAACAAACAAAAAAATCAGAACTTTCCTTAAAATTGTCTCTTAAAATTTAGAATAGTAATTTAACTTATTGTTAGCATCTTTTGTAAATTTATTTATTAGTGTTCCGTACGGAACACTTATAAGATGACTTCGGTGTGTGTCTGTCTGTCTGTCCATCCGTCCGTGTGTCTGTCTGTCTGTCACACCCGATTTTCTCCGAAACCATTTGTCATAGAAAGTTAAAATTTGGTAATAATATAGAAATTGATGGCTTCATCAAAGCCGTGTAGTTTTGAAAGTTGAATTTTGACTTAAGGAGTTAGTTTTGAGGGGTGATATCGGAAGTGAAAAATTTTTTTTTACTAGGTCATCGAGTGTGGTGTCAAATGAAAGCTTGTGAAAACACGAGTAAAAAATATATATATAATGTAGTACTTGGACTCACTTCTCTTTGTATTATTTTCAAAAAGTCGCGAAAAATCGCTGTCCCCCACCATATCTCGAAAAATACTGATCAAAAAATTTTGAAAAAATTCTGGAATGCTCTCCACGGGGTGTAGATTGAACGAAAATTATCACCAGTGCATTACCTTTAATCATTTATTTGGTATATAAAAAAAACAAAACTTTCAAGGTCATCAGTGTTCAGTAAAGATTGGAAACAAACTTTGTTGAAAAACTCCTTTAGGGTGTGTTTTGTGAAGTCTCTGATCATTTTATACCACCGTAACAATTTTTTTTATTTTAAAAGCAATCAACGTACGGAACACTAATTGTGCAAGTTCAGTTTGCACTCGACCGGTTATTATTGTGTTTTAAAGATTGTTATTTTATTCTTATCATAACTAAATCAATATGTATATATGTTCAATCAGAATAATTTGCGAATCCGAATGACCAATTGTGGGTTAGGATTTAAAAAATTGTATTTTACTTAGGATAATGATATATCAAGAAATTAAAAGGATATCAGGACCGCTTCCAAGAAACTGAGTTATTTGATGCACACGACATTACTAACTAAGCTGAAAATCGAAATTTTCAACAAATGTATCCTACCCCCATAAAAACCTATGAATGTAAAACTTGGGCCTTAAAAAGAAAAACGATAAAAAAAACTGGAGAGTGATGGAAAGAAAAATATTAAATTAAGAGCTAAGAGATCACAAAATTAACCAATTAATAAAGTGGAAAACCCAAATTAAGAACTACTAAATAGATAAGCTCCCCCAAATGGCAATGAGCTGGCCATGCCGATCGATACATATAAATGGGGCTCTAAAATTACAAGATGGGGTGAAAAAAGAAAAGTAGGAAAACCACCATGATGACGGTATGATAAAGTGAAAACCAGAGAGCTAATACTGATGTAATTTCAAAGAGCAAGAAAGAAGTCTACATTCAATTCAATAAAAGCTGATGATGAAATGTATTAATTATATACGAGTGTGGACTGATAAGCCTGGAAAATTTTTACGAAATGGCGGGAAACTTCATTAAGAGGCATAAATGTGAGTGAGTGTGATTCTTATCATGGTTGTGTTTAAAGTTTCAAATAGATACAAGGCACAGTTGTTTATTGGTACCTATAGTAAGTGATTGCTTCGTAGAAATGGATATAGCCGAGTATCGTGTAGTGGACTGTGGACTACATAGCTGAACTGAAAGAAATAAATGAGATCTTTCCACCAGACCTAAAGACCATTTATTACTGGATAAATGAATTTAAATGTAGCCGTGCGAGCACTGCAGATGTTGCACATTTAGGACGCCCAAATGAGGTTTCTTTTTAAGAAATAATCGATCAAATCGTCATACTAAGCTTCGTGAGATTATTGAGATACTAGGTATCTCATAAGAATAGCTACATAAATCCTGCGTGAAGTTCTAAAAATAAAAATGCAGAGTGTGCGATGAGTGCCGCGTTTGTTGAGTCCCGCCCAAAAGCAAAGATGATTCAAAATCGTGTTTGGAGAAGTTCCAGCGTAATTCGAAGGACATGTGGCGTCATTTCGTCTCTGTAGACGAGATGTAGAGCTGCTATTACACCTCAGAGATAAAACAGCAGTCAAAACAGTGGGTTAGCGAAAATGAAAGTGCACCAAAAAAAGCCAAAACAGTTTTATCGGCGCGAAAGGTTCATGGGAACTGTTTTTTGGGACTAACGGAGGATCATCATGATTGACCATATGGAAAATGATAAAATAGACTGATTTTTACTACGCAACATTACTGGACCGTTTGCATGGCAAGTTTAATTAGAAGCGACCAAGATTAGCGCGCCAAAGAGGGGTTCCTTCCCAAGAACAATGCGGATGCTTACACGTTAGCTATAGCAATAGCAAAACAGCACCATTTACGCTTCACAATTGTTTCCGACCCACCTTATTCCCCAGATTTGGCCACAAGTGACTTTTTGTTTCCTAACCTCAAAAATTTTACTACTCAATATATATCGCCACTACACCAAACACTTTATTTTTGCACTCAACGCGCGTTTCGCTAACCATGTTAGCTTCATCAGGAGCGATGATTGACTAAAGCTAAACTACAAATCTACCATATTTATACTTAGCCTAACCCTTGAATTACTCAAGCGGAACTAATGACATAGGCAGGGCCATCAGTTCCGGTCAAGTAACCAGTAGAGGGGACTATAAGGAATAGGCCCTCTGTCTTTATTTAAACTACTTTAAATTTTATGATTTCCATACTTTCGTATGCGTTCAACAATCTCCTATCAGACACATTTTTTACCAATCTTAGATTATCTAATGTTATAGTATAATCAGCTTCAAGGGCATGTTCGACAATGCTAAACTTTTCTGTTCTATTGTATCTTAAGTGTGCTAAATGTTCTTTAAATCATGTTTTAGTTGACCTTTTAGTTTGCCCAACATACTTTTTGTCACAATCATTACAACTAATTTCATAAATTCCACTTTTCTCACAATTAGGAATTTTATCTTTGGGATTTCCTAAGATATTCCTCAGATTGTCTGATGACTTATAGACTAAGGTGAGGCCTACCTTATTAAATACCTTATTGAGTCCCTTGCTATATTTCGGATTATATGGTATCGAGACATACTTGGTGTTATTTTCTTCGCGTGTAAAAAAGGTGGAATTCTGAATATTAAACCTAAATTTATGTCTATTTATTAGCTTATTTACTAAGTCATCACTTGAGTAATTCAAGGGTTAGGCTAAGTATAAATAGGGTAGATTTGTAGTTTAGCTTTAGTCAATCATCGCTCCTGATGAAGCTAACATGGTTAGCGAAACGCGCGTCGAGTTCAAAAATAAAGTGTTTGGTATAGTGGTGATATATACTGAGTAGTATCATTGTTCCAAAGATTCCACATTCCCAACTTAGTACTCAAAAATTTTCTCAGAAAAAAGAAATTTTCGTCGGTTGAAGGGACTCCTGTGCTGTAAACAAATGTTATGCAGAGCTCGAAACAATTTTTTTTCTGAGGGATTAAAAAAATTGGAATCTCACCGTACCGAATATATTGAGCTCAGTGGGGGTTATCGTGTGGAAAGAGAATTTGCAAACATTATAACAAATGTAATGTGTCGTTCCTAGGACATATATTGAGAAAAGCTCGAATTAGATCCAATAACATTCATAGCTCCATTATATAACACATGGGCTGAAAAGTCCCGGGCCTAACAAAGAAAACACGGTTTTTTTGGTTCAAAATTAGCTTTATTCATCAACGTAATCTCCATCAAGAGCAACGCAATCATTCCAGCGCCGCTCTAACATTTCAATACCACTTTTGTAGAACGATTTATCTTTTGCCTCAAAATAGGCCTCAGTTTCAGCGATAACCTCTTCATTCGTGCGAAATTTCTTACCGGCGAGCATTTTTTTCAGGTCTGCGAACAGCCAGTAGTCGCTGGGAGCCAAATCTGGCGAATACGGTGGATGTGGGAGCAATTCGAAGTTCAATTCATGTAGTTTTGCCATTGTTTTGATTGACTTGTGACACGGTGCGTTGTCTTGATGAAACAAAAATTTTTTCTTTGCCATATGCGGTCGTTTCTTTGCAATTTCGGCCTTCAAACGCTCCAATAACGCTATATAATATTCCCTGTTGATGGTATTTCCTTTCTCAAGATAGTCGATGAATATTACACCACGCACATCCCAAAATACCGAGGCCATAACCTTTCCAGCCGATTGTTGTGCTTTCGGGCGCTTTGGACGAGGTTCACCAGTTGCTGTCCACTCAGATGACGATCGTTTTGATTCCGGAGTGAAGTGATGGATCCATGTTTCATCCATTGTCACATATCGACGCAAAAATTCCGGTTTGTTACGTTTAAACATGGCCAAACACTGCTCAGAATCATCAACACGTTCTTGTTTTTGATCAACAGTGAGCAAACGCGGCACCCACTTTGAACAGAGCTTTCTCATAGTCAAATGCTCATGCAATATAAAGCCAACACGTTCTTTTGATATCTTTACGATGTCAGCTAACTCACGCAACTTCACTTTTCGATCATTCAAAACGATTTTATGGATTTTTTTGATGTTTTCTGGTGTTACCGCCTCATTTGGACGTCCACTGCGTTCTGCATCATCGGTGTCTCTGCGACCACGTTTGAAGTCAGCAAACCAACGTTTTATTGTTGTTTCTGATGAAGCGGAGTCTCCATAACACTTTTGCCATTGCTTCGCTTGAACGGTATTTTTTCCCATCAAGAAGCAGTGTAAAATTAAAACACGAAATTGTTTTTGATCCATTGTTTTGAAAATAACAAAAGTAGCGTCACTCTTAGCACAATAACTCACAAACTAATGAATAGAATATCATGAAATTTTAACAGCTGTCTTTTGAAGGTTAGTATTAACTGAAAAAAAAGGTGACTGCAATAAAACTAGCGCCATCTATGTGTTAGGCCCGGGACTTTTCAGCCCATGTGTTAAGAAACTGGTGAGGTGTAATAGATATGATAATAATTTTCTTAATCTTAGGAGGGCATTCTAGATGTAACAAATGATAAAGACTGGAATGAGTAAGAAATATTGGTTGCAGTGAAAAATGGAGGCGGCCATAACGTCCAAGCGTAGTGAGTAAGACGTCTGTCTGTTCAAAAAATAATAAATTAAAAGAAAACTTTATAACATGACGGTCGCCTCTTTTTGGAAGGCAATGGCAAACAACCCGTAGTATAATGCCTAGTAAAGCTCTCGTATTGGCTGTTCCGACCTAGTATTAAACTGTAGGTCTCCTCTATCTGTGGGAGGGTCGCCTACATCTGTATCGGATATAGTACTTCAAGAAGAACGAAAAGTCACTGTTTAAGCTATCAAAATTATTCAATAGGCAAAAAGATTAGCAATAAAATGGTATAATTGGGTAATTTTTTAATTACAAATTACAAAAGCTCATTAACTTTTAATATTGGTAAAATTAAGTGAATTCAGATATTGATCAGTTTATTTTCTTTCATAGATTTAATATTGTCGCTAGCCTTTTCAATCAAGGCTGAAACCTTAGAGTTTAAAATTCAACTTAATAAGTTTCTATGTAGTTCATTTTATCGTCTAAGACCTTTTATTTTATGTCAGTTACTTTTAAAATATTTTACGAAGTCAAATAAACCTTTTCGGTAAATTTTAGTACCCTGAAATCTCTACGGTAAACGTCAGCGAATCAAATTGTTTTATGTACGTTTAGATTTACAACTAGATAAGATTTATGCATTTTGATTTTCTTTGAAATTTATTTTCAAACGTTTCAATATATATTTTCTGAAACGAAATTGCCTTATTAAATATTAACTATTCGAAACGTTTCAGTAATAAACGTGAAAAGTTTTAAACAGGGTGGCACGGCAGATAGAAGGGCAAAATACAAAGACAGAGTGTGTAACAACATTCATTTTTTCTTAGATTTTAAGATCATGTTACGACACTGATTTCAATTATTGAGCAGTGTAACTTAAAACAGTAATTTAAATTTTTGAACAGTGTAACTCAACCGTGTATAACGTGCTGCTGACCTAACTTATTTAGTTTGCATTGATTTTGCGTTCCGGAAGTGAGTCATTTTAAAGACGTCACTTTGAAGAAGGGGCGAAAGATATATAAACGGCCATATGAAATTTTTAGGGGCTTTTTCCGCCAGTATGCTGTAGTGGCTTTTTTCCTCGGCCAGGCCGCAGAAGCTTTGGTCCTCCAGCATGCCGTAGTGGCTTTGTTCTTCCGTCATGCCGTAGTGTAGTAACGGCTGTTTTTATCACCAAGTGGGTGTTTTTAATAGATCTCAAGTTTGATGCCTTTTTCCAGTCTTAAAATATTTCTGCTCATCCTAAGACATTTCGGGTCAAAATGTGATTAGCTACCCAAATGAAAATAGGAGAGTAATGGCTGAGACAATATTTTGTTGAGAATCTCACCAGGAGAGGCCAACCAGCTTATAATAATACTAATAATAATAGCTTTATTACCCAACAGTTTCCCATTAATAGCGTAATATATTTAGACATTTAGATATTCAATGACAGTCTGTAGTAATAGCTTCTTAGTACAACAGTATATGTCACAAACATTACAAATATGATAAACATTAGTATACATTACACGAATAGGTGAATTCAATAACAAATTAGTATTAGGTCTGTTACATCTGAAAAACATATTTGATCGTGAGTGTATTCGTGGCACATTGATGTTAATACGAGACAGTATATCCCTGCAATCAATCATATTGTGCAATACTCTATATAGGAATAATATTGAGGCACAAACTCTCCTGATTCCCAGGCTAAGAATATTTGTCTGTTCACACAAATAATCGCTGGTGATTCCCCGTTCAGGATACATTCCATTAATCTTAAACAACAGAAATTTCAGAAATCTCCTCTGCACTTTTTCAAGTGAAACTCTATGCACCTCGTACATTGGACTCCAGACGATACTTGCATATTCTAGTTTCGAGCGAACAAAGCAGAAATACAAAACCTTCAGTGATGCAATAATAGTGAAACCCCTACAATTCCTAATGATGAACCCGTGGCAGCTTATGGAAAACCCACGAGGAGAAGTCAATTAGTAAGTCATAAGAACACCAGTTTAAATATCTCATTTCCTGTCTGCAACGTGTGTTTCCAACGACTACTCAACACGTCTAATCCGCGGAGTTAATTTTACAAACTTTTAGATCGTGTTTTTTTTAGAAGCCTTCGGTTTTTTTTTTTTACACTTAGGATCAGTAATTCATAGAACTCTCGTTTAAATATGTATACTCTCATAGCCTAAGGGGTTTTTATTTAGTTAATGTAATTTTAGGAGTGTAATATCTGCAAGGATTTTTATTTTGCCTATATAGTTTTCCCTGTGTTAAAGCAGCCTTTTACTGAACTACCCGCTTTATCTTTCAGGACGCAACGGTTATACCCAATTCAATTTTATTTCAACAACTAAATAACTCTGAATGGCACCAAAACTGTACAACCAAATTTTAAACAACTATAGAGACTATTTTGAAAAGGCGTACAAAAATTACCTAGCTTATATCTAAATTTTTGCTCTATCAGTATTAATATCCCTTCAATCCATTCTCAGAAATTAAGATATACATAAGGGCTAAATAACGGCTTTTATTTAATAAATACAATATTTATTAAAAATAAAGAAAGTTAAGGCTATACAAAATAGCACCGCAAACGTGAGACTATAAAATAGCCGCAAAAAGAGACTTTATAAGTGTAACCTTAGTCTTTTTAGTCCTTGGGCACTTATTTGATACGGAGCGTTTCACGGGCGTGCCTACTCTATGCTACAATTTTACTACAAAAATAACTCTTCGAATATTAAGCTGTATTCAATATCATATATACAGCATAAATTAATCCAAATGTTTGACTGAACTAACTTGAATGCTTTTCAACATCTACCAACAATTTGTTCTTAAATAAGACACATGTTCATCTTAACGGCCTCCTCACTATATAGAATTACTCTTATTGGAATTCGACAAAATTAGAACTAAAGGATCAAGCGCGTTGAACTGTTTAAGGATGCTAGGGGTCTTGTAACAACTGTTAATTACGAATTGAAGCGTTATGTGGAGATTTCCGAGAACTTTTTCAGACCTGCTTTACAAAATGTTAATGGTCATAACTAGACAATCTGTAACAAGATATGACGAGAAAGAGGATAATATAAAGATAAGTACAGAAAAACAGAAAAAATAAAAAAGAATTCGACAGACGAATATCAAGTAGAACCAGAAAAAACCTACGTGATGTATCGAAGGTATAGCGAAATTCCAAAAGAAAAATGTAATATATATGGTAATGATATAAATATGAAAAGACAAAATTAAATACTCTAAGATTGGATACTTTTGAAATCTGGTCAGGTCTAAAATCCCTGGCGAACGCAAAAATAGATTCAAAATATATAAAAAATAGTCACGAACATCTATAAATGAGCATCCACATATAGTAAAATTGATGAAATAACTGTCACTAACAACAATGAGAAGCGTATGAACATCGACGGCACCAGACTGAGTCATCTTAGGTTTGCAGACGACATAGTCGTAAAAACTAAATTAAGAGCCCTGAAGATACCAGCATGCAGATAGGAAATAACTCCATAGAACGCATTGACGAGTATATCTACTTAGGCCACACTACTAAGATTGGAGAGGAGAACCAGCACGCAAAAATTACCAGGCGAATAGGGCTGGCATGGATAGCTTTTGGAAAACTCGACAATATCTGTATTCTACTTGTCAGCACATATGAACTGGAAACGATGTGCCTCAATAAAGCGTTTGTTCAAAAAAGCTTCCAATTTTACAGAGCGCTATGAAGAGAAGCATGCTTGGTGTCTCCCTTAGGGATAGAATTCATAACGAGCACATACGGAAACGAATCAAAGTCAATGGCATAACTCTGGAGACGATAAGAATGAAGTGGCGTTGAGCGTATCATGTGGCTAGATCATCCGGAGACAGATGGATATACGAGATCACAGAATGGAGACCTAGAGAAACAGAAAGAGATGCGGGGCGTCTACAGAAACGACGGGTCGATGATAATAGTAGCGGGCAGACAGTGGTTAAAGGTGGCAAGAGACAGGGCAACATAGAAGAGTTTAGAAAAGACCTACGTCGAGGAGTGCACAAACATGTGCTGAGAAAAAAGAGGATATATACACGATGTAGCACTAAAACAAAAGATTGCTTGGAACCGCAAGACATTATTAAGAAGAAAAATCAGAGGAAATAGAACTATATAAGCAAAACGAAAATCATGAAGAAATTCTCCAAACATACCTATTATGCTAAATGGTGTGAGGATAGAAGAAGTAGAACAACACATATACTAGGGCAAAAATAGGCAAATAAAACTGACATGGACAGCTTTTGAGAGATCAAACCAAATATTACAAAACAATAATACGAGATTTAATAGGGAGAAAAATGACATGTGAGGTAGTTCATATCACGATAGTATGATAACATTACGAAAGTGGAAAATGGACGAACGTAGCAAACATAGAAACAGATGAAGAGTAATGGAGAAAACATATGTCTAATTATGAAAGATTAATGCTGTATAGAGAGGGAAAGAGGAGGAATTTCCCAAATAACTTGATTTGTTGATTGATTATCCTTGCGGTGACATCTCAAAATTAAGGTTTAGAGAACAATTCTCTTCTACCAATAATTTTGTCTCCCGCTGGAAGTACCTGGAAGGCAACGTTGCACCCCTAGATCATATTGTTTTTAAGAAACAATTTATAAGAACTGTAATCTTATAAAAAATAAAAAAAATCGTTTGCCAATTTGTATAATTGTTTTTAGATAACCATTTCTAATAGTTCTAGAGTTTTAACACAATTCGAAAGTATCGTAAAAATGGAATTTATAATATTATCAGCGGTTTAGAAGAATTGAAAATATTGTATCTTGAGTTTAATTAATGTGAAGACTTATATTTCGGGGAGAAGTGTACCTTTGCAAATGAATTACAAGTACCTATAAATAAAACGGTTCGAAGGTTAAAATCGAAGTTAAATTTCGCAAAAATGTAATATGTAATGTAATGTAAAATTGAGGCATGCAAAAACTTTACCCAGGTATTCTGCAGTTCCGTGTTTCGACGTGAGAACGATAAATGGTAGTAATATATATATATTAATAATAATATAATTATATATTTCTTTAAGAAATTCATTTCAGGAGAAATTTAAACTTCCTACGGTTTCAAGAGTGTCGAGTTTTAAGATTTTATACACTTCAGAATAAATAGTGAACGTTATAAAACCTATTTCGTGTGGAATGTGTTTTTATTCTCTCTGTATGCCGTATTAGTTTCCGCCAACAAATACATCTTGGATCTATTCACATTTTTATATTAATAAGGAAACTGTAACAAAAATTTAATTCTATCGACTGTTGTGGTGTGTAAGGAGAAAAAGGCTTCCTCCTCCTATGTACCATCTCTGTTGAGGTTGGCGACCCCTATGGCAAATTCGTCTCTATTCTGTGCTATATGTGTCAAGATGTTCCCGTCAGTTTTCGTCCAGTCTCTTATGTTTTTTAGCTATGATTTCTTCTTTCTACCCGAGCCTCGTCTTCCGTCTATTTTTCCTTCCAGTATGAGTTGAAGTTGTTCGTATTTTGTGTGACGCATTATGTGTCTGAAGTAGGTTATTTTTGTCATTCTTAATTGTCTGGGATAAATATTGTGGAGCATTTATCTTGCTTAGCACTTCTGCATTGGTCGTTCTACTAGTCCAGCGGATTCTTAGCATTCGTCTGTATAGCCACATTTCGAACGCCTGGAGCTTTTTTATGTGCTCCTGTTTAAGTGTCCATGCTTCGCCCCGTAGAGTAGTAGTGGCCAGATATAGCACTTTAATGTTCGTAATCTTGTATGGATAGATAACTTCAGGGGACACAAGAACTTTTGTGTGTTGATGAAGCCGGTTCTGGCTTTTTTTTATAGGTCTAGCGCACTTGCTGCAGGAGCGGCATGTGTGCGGAAAAAGCGATTCACGTTGTTCTCGAATCGCTGCAAATTGTACTCGGTGGGAAACACAGCGCTGGGCAAATTATTCCAAAGGGATGACGTTCTCCATATAAAAGACTGCTTGAAAAACGTTGTACGCGGAGTAACAAGCTGAACCTCATACGGATGTGAAGCACCAGCGCGACGTGTATTTTTAACATGAACCGCTTTGGGAGAAATTAAGCGGGCTACATCCTTCGAACACTTTTCATGAAAATACTTGTAGAACAGACTCAAGTCGCCAACCGTTCTTCGATGTTCCAGCGAATCAAGGCCGCCGGTCAATTCCGGGTCCTCAATCAGACGGACCGCTCTTCTCTGAACAGAATCCAACAAATGCAGTGTATGTTAGGGAGCGGAGCCCCAAACGTGGGAGCAGTATTCCATAGTTGGTCGAATTTGGGCTTTGTAAAGAATTAACAGTTGTTGTGGGGTGTAAAGCTTTCTGGTTCTAAATAAGATTCCCAACTTTTGAGAAGCTCTCCTTGCTATACCTGAAACATGTTCATGCCAGAACATATTTGCTCCCAAACTAATGCCCAACAAATTGAGCGCTATTTCAATGTGTCTCCTAAACTCTTTTGAATGATGTAACTGGGTGTTTACTTCTCCACCTAGGTATATGTTCTAGCATGCACTGTTTTGCGCATTTTCGTCTCGGCCAAAAACAAGTGTTTTGGTTTTCGTGGGGTTTATTTCTAATCCCAATCGAGCACTTGATTCTGACAGGACATTTATCAGCGTTTGTAAATCTTCCTCAGACTCTGCCGGAACCACGGTATCATCTGCGTATCTTCGACTGTTGACTACAGTTCTATTAATGTTGGCATCTTTCGAGCATTCTTCTAACGATGACTTAATTATATATTCCGCATATGCGTTAAAAAGGAGTGGCGATCAAAGGCACCCTTAATGGACTCATCTTTTTATGTTGATATAATTTGTATGGCCATTTTTGGTGTGAACGAATCCTATATGGTTCCAGTATATGTTGCCGATAATTATTATATCTCGTCCATCCAGCTCTGCTTCTTGCAAAATATGAATATAACAATATGAGAATAGGGAGTCCAGCAACATAAAGTTTTAAACTTAGTAAGATCTATAATATTGTAAAAAAATATAGCCATAGAATTATGAGAGACGGGATGCAAAAATGCTTGCTGAGTGTCGTATTGATCATCGATATTTTAATGTAATTAAATACATATATGAATGTACCACCGCCACCATGGTAAAACACAAACTAACCAATCCACCAGCAAATTTTGAATCGAAAGAGTACGGCAGGATGATAGGCTCTCTCTCAAGCTTTTCGTAACACTCCTAGAAAGTACTCTAAAATCAATAAACTGGGAAAGAATGGGACTTAACATTGACGGTGAAAAGTTAAATCACCTCCGTTTCTCCGACGACATTGTCTAATAACAGACAAAATACAAGAAGCACAAAATATGCTTCAGGAAGCTTCAGGAACGGTTGGTCTAAAAATGAATCGATCCAAGATCCAGTTTATGACAAATCTTGTATTAAGCGACAGAGAGGGACTGAAGACAGTTTATCTCAGTTTCTTATGGAGATCCTGGAATGGGACGAGAATGTTTTACATCGGACATCAATACCATTGGTTTGGATGTTCCACAAAGGGACCAATTTTGTTTACATGTTACATCAATGATCTGGCATCGGTGGTTAATCCCGGATGGACGATGGTTCTGTTCGCAGATGACTCGTCATTTATATTATCCTCTCCGGACCATACAAACTTAGAAGATATGTGTAGTGTCGGAATGAGCTCGCTGATGCAATGGTTTAATAACATTTCTCTGCATCTGAATGGCTCCAAGACGAGTTATGTTAGATTTCATTCACCACAAACCAAAACAATTGACAATCTGAACATATTAGTGGGCAGAGAGGCTATTAATCGTTCAGCTCATTTAAAGTTTCTGGGCCTAATAATGGACCAGAATCTTGATTGGAAGGAGCACTGTAGCATGTTGTGCTCTAAATTAAGCAGTTTGTGTTTTATGATGAGAAATCTTAGATTGGTCCTGCCTCAGCACGAGCTCCTTTTGGTTACAATGGAATGGAATGAAACATGGTTTACAGTGGAATCAAGACTGCACTATGGAATTTGTTTTTGGGGTTCTTCCCCCTCAGCAAAGAATGTTTTTGTCGCGCAGAAGCGGGTCATGAGAGCTATGCTGGGTGTTTCTCCAGGCATATCATGCAGATCACAGTTTGCGCGATTGGGGCTTCTGACGCTTGTTAGAATTTTATATATGAGTTAAGTAAATATATTTATTTATATAAATCAAATTATTTGCAATACGCTAATATTTACATTTACCCGACTCGGGGCCGAGACAGTCTTTATGTGCCGTTGAGTCGGTTGAACATCAGTAAGAACTCTCCGCAGAACTTTTGAGCTTTAAAAGAAATCTTAAGCGTTTTTTAATCAATAGAGAATTCTATAGTTTGGATTAAATTTGGAATATCTAATCATCGTTATAAATTGTATAGAGATCGTTTGTGTTATACTCTATTAATGTTATCTGTATTATTAATATTAATGTTGAATAGTGATGAATTCCATACATTTATTGTAAAATAAAAGTATTATTATTATTATTATTATAAAACTGAATAACCTAGAGATCGAGCAAGTGCAGCAATATAAATACCTGGGAAATGAAATCAGTAGAGGACGAGATGAAACACATGAAATTCAGCGGAGAATAGGTCTCTCCTGGGCAGCATATTTCAAACTGGCCTATGTATTCAAATCTAACCTTCCTATGTGTTTAAAAAGAAAAGCATTTGAAAGATGCATATTCCCCGTTCTTACATACAGAGCCGATACACAATGACGAAGAAAAACATCAATAAAATATGTGTCATGCAACGAGAGATGGAGAGATCAATGTTAGACGTTTCTCCTGGAGATTACATCCCAAATCACTTTATCAGGAAGAGAACAGGTTTACAAGATGGAGTCAAATTCATTCTACACCTGAAATGGAATTGGGCTGGGCATATTGCTAGGTTTAAGGATGGACGATGGACAAAGAGAAATATAGAGTAGAGGTAGACCTCCAAGTCGGTGGACTGTTGATTTGAAAAGAGTGGCTGGAAATTGGGTATAAGCAGCCCAGAACAGAAAAAGGTGGCAAGAGTTGAGGGAGATGGACAATATAAGAGGATAATGATGATGATGATGATAATCCAAAAATGCAGGGTGTGTCAAATTTGAGCGAAAATTAATTTACTCAAAAGTACTTACAAAAAGAATTTAATCCCACTAGGAGGTTCACTAATGAAATTTATTCGAAAATTTATACATATTCTTTTACATAAAATATTGTGTATCAAAACTAGATATTTTCTATTGACCTTCAAAAATTGCCTTAGAGAGACAGCAGTTTATATTTACTATTTAAGTCCAGTAAGTGATGCCTTACAGTACAATTTTCGGAATCTCTTGAACAGTACTATAAAATAATTTAACGGAGAAGTCGCTTACATTTTATTTCATATCGTTGTATTTATATTCTCAGTCTTTTCTAAATATTGAGGTGAAGATTAACTATAAGCTGGAAGTGCCAATATTGTCACAAATGAATGGCAACATCAATGTGTTACCATAGTGATGATTTTTGAAAAAGTATTAGCTCCTTTACAATCCTATTATAGGATTTTATTACGTGGTAATAATAAAACTCATTTGTAACTTAAAATAAAAAGAAATAAAACTAGGAGAACAGCCAGGCAACCATTTTTTACTTTTGATGCTATTATAATGCATTTATTTGCTGGACGAAAAGGAACAGCCAGCAGAAAGATTTATCATATTTCCATATTTTAAAACAATACAATAGGTGAAACAAGTGTAGGTTTATTGCTGCGATTCTACACGTTTTCGTTGCATATATCTGCACTTCCTGACAGTCTAGCGAATTATTTTCAAAAGTAGAAAGCTACCTTCTACGGCATAACAGAATTTTTAGACAATGAAATATTTTGTTATTTTCTAGATGAATCTGATATGTTACTAGCACGTTGTATCATGACCGTTTATATAAGTATGCTTAAAAAAATTTACTTCATTATTTCATTAAACTGTGTTATTTCTTATTACCTAAAGCGATGTATATACAACATTAAAAATTAATAAAAAATTTTAGGCTTCCTTAGGTTTATTTACTTACGGTTCCATTACTTAGCCCTTGCTTGGAGAACTGACTTACCTGAAAAAGAAAGAGTATTTTCAATAAAACGTATATATGGTTTATTATAAATATAGTTCAATGCATTGAAATTAGTGACTTCTAGAACGAAATTAAGACACACACACATATATATATATATATATATATATATATATATATATATATATATATATATATATATATATATATATATATATATATACACTTAAATATGAAATTAATTGGGAAACTCGGTAAAGGGCGCAGCAGGTGTTCACACAATCTTCATTTTTTAGTCTCTACTTTTCACCATTTAATGTCCCTTCCCGCCACTTTACTAATTATCGGTTGGCCTGTTTTGATTCTCATTTTTCACTAACTATGGTAGCTAATTATCAACGTTTGGAATGTTTTGTTCATCATTTGGTCCTTCTCTAAATTGTTTTTCTCTATTCTAAATTTCAATTCGTTATATTATCCTAATTTCCATACCGGACTTAAACGTGTTCCATTTGTACTTTTTCCATCTTACTGATTTTTCAATTTGATGATATATATTTACATTTGGTATTAAAACCGGTCCGGTCCTGGTTGTTTTCGATGGGCTTTGGCCCTGTAGGTTAAATGATCCCTTGCTTCTGTCAGATGGCTGTTTTCTGTCAGTGTTGGGTCAAATATGTCATACAAATTGCAGGTCGCAGGTGGTTAATTAAAATTGAATTAATTTGAATTGATTTTAGCATCCCAGATTTTTAATGGCATCCCTTTTGTAAATGCCTTTTTACCGAATTAATATGTTAGTGTGTAGTGAAATATTTACTTAATTGTTAGTCGCATCTATGTAATTGATGTTTATGGCCGTTTTTGTTAGATTAATATCACACCCCTCATGTGAGTGATCGTTTCAGTTTTATTACTAAATATATTTTTCTACAACAATATATTAAAGAAAAATAACTTATACTTTTGTTTATACGCCCGTACTACTTCAATTGTCGATTTGTTTTCTTTTTTAGTTTGTGCCCTGATGAAGGTCTCAACCTAGAACCGAAATATTGGCTAAATGAACATTGCGTGAACACCTAGTGCGCCCTTTGCCAAGTTTCCCAATTAATTTTATATTTAAGAATTTTGTAAGATACAGCAACTTTTGCTTTCTTTCCTTCTACATCAAAGTTTCACAGCCATTTTAGAAATATGTTTTTCATGCCTATGAATACTTGGTTCTGAACCGGTTAGAAGAATATATCTTTATCGCTTCAGGCCAGTAACGATGGATACAGCTATCCTCCATCATGTCAGAATATGATAGTGGCTGATAGGTGTTTATTGGAGAACGAAGGTTGGACATGATTTCTCCCTGGGGGTAGGTATTAGGACAGAATCAAGGCTCGCGTTCCTAAAGTAGATCTATCCTTCACTAGGAACGTAAAGGAGTATCTACCATATATATATATATATATATATATATATATATATATATATATATATATATATATATATATATATAAACTCCTGGACAAAATTAACGCAACAATCTGAAAATTAATTTATCTTTTTCTTATGTCAGTTTTAAAGTTTATCGAGTATTTGAATAGTAGGCTATGCATATTTTGTTGTTCATGACAGAAATCAAAACAATTCGTTTAGATTTACAGTTTTAAAGAATTTTTTAGAAGATAAACAATTTTCTGTAATAATGCGATAGATTTTCTTTAAAAGTAAGCTTATAAATTGTTCCCTTTTTCAAAGTAATACGTTTTTGTGGTAGACTGTTTAATTTTTGACCCCGAAGAATTAGAAAAATGAATCAAAAAAGGAATTTAAC
This sequence comes from Pachyrhynchus sulphureomaculatus, assembly GCA_019049505.1. NCBI lineage: Eukaryota > Metazoa > Arthropoda > Insecta > Coleoptera > Curculionidae > Pachyrhynchus > Pachyrhynchus sulphureomaculatus. The sequence goes on along the minus strand of CM032448.1, from coordinate 111,880,106 downwards.
TGAACATGAGATAGTGCGAGCCTCAGTTTTATTGGACGAGGGATATTGTCAAAGTTATGTTGCCAGTTTGTTAGGCAAACATCGTATGGTAAGACTCTTGAATGAAGTAGAAACTTATTCTAGAAGGCTAGGGCAAGGGCGAAAACGATGCACTAGCGACCTAGATGAACGTTTTATAAGACAATATGCTTTAAGAAACAGGACTGTCACTAGTTCTATAATAAGAAACGAACTCGAAACTGCTCGCAATGTCACAATTTCTTCTAAAACAGTTAGAAGACGGTTAAATGAAGCTGGATTAAACAGTAGGAGACCAGCCACTGCGCCCTTGCTTACTAGAGAGAACAGAGTTGCCAGGTTATGTTTTGCTCGAAATCACGAAAACTAGTCTGTGGATGATGAAAACTAGGGTTAGTCTAAAACATCCAGATGGTCGTGAGCGAGTATGGCGAAGACCAGAAGAGAGGTTTGCTCCTTGCAATATCTCTGCAAGGATTCCATTCGGCGGTGGCTCTGTTATGTTCTGGGGTGGCATCTGCTTTGATGCTCGCACAGAGTTAGGTCCTGTCCGTACGAGATCCGTGAATGCTAACTACTCTCTTGAAAATATTGTAATAGAACATGTGATGCCTTTCAGTCATTTTGTGGGGCCCAATTTCCTGTTTATGCAAGACAACGCTCGACCTCACGTGGCTAGGGAGGTACTCGATTATCTTAATCAAGTTGATATACCGATTATGCAATGGCCACCAAAAAGCCCGGATCTGAATCCGATAGAACATGTATGGGATCACCTTAAGAAAAATGTGAAACGTCATATACCTGCACCTAGAAACCTGAGGGAACTTGAAAATGCAGTTATCACAGAATGGAAGCAAATTCTTCAAGATTTTATAAAAAATTTAATTAGAAGCATCCCTAGGCGCATAAACGCTGTCATCCGAAGTAGAGGAGGCAACACACGCTACTAGTGCCTCAGTTACACCATTAATTTTGCTACTAGTGTCCCAGTTTATTTTTTTCATTATTACGTAATTTCAACGATTTTGTTATTAGGTCTTAAGAATAATTTTAATTCGAATCTTTTAGAGAAATTTGGTAGCTAATTCACTTTTAAAGTATCCGAATAAGTTTTTTCTAACTTTTAGTGTAACCAATGTTCATAAGAAATTATTAAAATTAATTCATTATAGAGAATTGTATGATTTAATATATTGTTGCGTTAATTTTGTCCAGGAGTGTATATATATATATATATATATATATATATATATATATATATATATATATATATATATATATATATATATATATATATATATATATATATATATTTTCACCAAATTCATTTTCTACACACCTACCTCTTCGTCAAAAGCTGAATCTACAAATATTTTTAAATTTCCACGATAGTAGTTAAATTTGTTCGTAAAGCTTGGCTTTTTAATTGAGATGTTCATTACGGCCCACCCGTCAGTTAATTGACTTAATGACCGTAATTACTGAAATGCGTTTTACTTAATGTTTATTGCTTCGTAATAAAATACCAAGGTTCACCGCTTAACCAATCGTAATCAAAATTCAGTTACCTTAATGGTATTTTTTAAGTTGGTTATTCTGAGATATACAGAATGTTGTAAACTCGTTTAATACATTTAAAGTGATAAATCCTCGAGAATAACTGCAGAAAAATAGTAAACTTTCGTACAGCTAGTTTAGAAAATCGACGTTGAAGAATTATGTTTTTTCAGCATGTACGCCAATTGCTGTAGTAAATAGATAGACTCAAAATAATTGAAGTGGTTTTGGATCTTAATTCAGTCTTGGAAAAAACCTCGAAAACACCGTAAAACATGTCTTTATGATCTAAACAAAAAAGAAAGACATTCTACAGATGAAAGTGCTTCTGATTGGTGGTCTATATAGTTTCTCGGGTAATTTAGCATCGATTTGCACCACCTGTACTTGTATTTGCTGTGAATTTTCTCGACAAACGCCTTTGGAACTTTATTTGATGAGCAAAGTTAGCTCTATTTGTCAAAAGTCAATACTTTTAGTACAGCGCGTGGGAAGTGGGCCATAGAAAGTAGTGTATATAGAAAGTCAACGATGCGGAGTTGCAAGGCGAGGCAACGAAAAGGTTGAGACCAGTAGTTTAGCTGTAGAACTAATGAATCGGTAGTATCGTGTTTTTTGAATTGTTGTTAATACTGCTTTTTATTGTAGCGTGCATTCACCGACCTTTCCTTTTCTATTTAGGTTGACATATATTTAAAGTTTTTTTTTAATCACCATTTTTTAGGTTTATTTATATATTGTCCTCCTATTTTATAAAATCCATCGCAATTTATTGTTATCATAAATTGCTCTTGCTGAAACTGGTTTTACTTTGCCTCTCCCTCATAACTATGCTTATATTTTTTTTGATGGTTTAATTTAGGGTGTGAGGAATCAGATTTATCTCAAGAAACTCTCTAAAAACTAGCGACATCAGGTTTTTGTCGGGCGTTGTGTTGAAAACCGGTAGGGTCCTTGTTTTTGAACATACCTCGCGAAGACGGGGATAGTCGTGTACTTGTCCGGTCTCTGAAGTCAGTGTTACTGGGAAATTATTTTGAATCATAAGGAGAACCTTTAAAGGGTGGATTTACTAGGGGAATTTTTTCCATATTCTCCTTTTATTACAAAAAATTAAGATAACAGTTGGAAACAGGTATAACAAAAGGACCGTAAAGGGGAATTTCCGAAAATGGGAGAATGAACAAAAAAAAGCAGTGTAATAAATGAATTTTATTTTGCTTCTCTTTGAAACTCACAAATTTCTTCCAAAAATATTTCTTTATTTGATCCTAAACATCAACTAATTCAATATTCATTCATTCAATAGGCAGGTAAATAGCATTCTTTTGCAAAAATAAAAATTTATTTCTCCCTATTGAGCACAATAAATTTGGTCCAGCGAGATTTCAATTTTTTTTATTCCCTCATAAAAAGGAAATTATTTCGAACTGTGCGTAATACTCGATTGCATGCACAGATAACCTCTTCAGATAACCTCTTCAGTCGATGTAAATTCCGCCCCCCTCAAGCCATTCTTTGAGGTTAAAACACAAAAAAGTCACTTGGGGCCAAATTTGGGGCATAAGGTGAATAGACTACTATTTCGAAGGGCAGCTACCATTGCAACGACCGATGACTAAGCATGCGCATTATCCTAGTATAGGAACCCCTTTTTGCCTCCTAATCTTGGTCGCTTCTGCTTTACCTCACTAAGCAAAATATTCAGTAATGTTGCGTACAAAAAGCCAGCCACTGTTTTAACCCCCCCCTTTCAAATAGTCAATCATGATGGTACAAAGTGAATCCGAAAAAACAGTTGCAATTACTTTTCCCACCGATAAAACGGTTTCGCTTTTTCTCGGTGCTCTTTCACCTTTGCCAAGCCACTGTTGGGACTGCCATTTTGTCTCTGGAATATAATGATGTATTCACGTTTCGCCTACAGTCACAAAATGATGTCAGATGTGATTTATATGACGTTGCGACTTTTCCACGATTTTGAAACATCTTTCCTGGTGCATTTTTGTTCTGAAGCCAACAAAAGTGGCACCCATCGCGCACTTAGCTTCTATGTGACGGCCCATGGCTCCGTGGCGTAATAACATGCTTGCGGTGCAGAAGGTCTCGGGTTCAATCCCGGCAGGTCGGTATACTTGGCCTAGCCACGTACATAGGTAGAAGTAGTTTGCGAAAATGCAATAACGTCCGTGGTAGCACTACCGCGTTGCCTAAAATGGACTGTGAAATATAAATATGTATGTTTCGGCACTTGGACAATGTATTACTACATCCCCACCGATATTCTTAGGATATAAAAAAGGGCAACAACCCTACTGAGACGGGGAGGTGAAAAATAAAAAAAAATAACCATGCAGGATATTATGTATCCATTCATACGAGATGCCTACCGTCTCAGAAATCCCACAAAGATTAATGCGACGATCTTCCATTGCGATATCATCAATTTTATCGACTATTTATTTAAAAGAAACCTCAATCAGGCATCGTGGCGTGCAGCATCTGTAGCGTTCGTACGGCTTCGTTTGAATTTATTTATCCAGCAACAAATGGCTTTGTGTACTGGTGCAGAGTTCCCACGAATTTGCTTCAATTCAGCTATGTTTTATCACTGCCCAATACTCGGCTTTATCCATTTCTACGAAGTGTGTGACACCGATAACTTGCAATAGCTGCCACCCAACAACTGCGCGTTGCATCTGTTTGAAACTTTGAACACAACTGTTACAAGTATTACGCTTACCAACAGTCATTTCGCTTAACAAAACTTCCCGTCATTTCGTAGAAATTTATCAGACTTATCAATCTACCTTCGTATTGACCAATTCTAACACCCTGTAACACGTTGAAAACAATTACCACGAAATTTTGATAATTGCTCATAACTGATATATTCCGATGTTTAAAAAAGTTTTTTCAATAGAAAAACCGCTCAAGAGTACTTAGATAAACTACACTAAAATTCAAGTACAAATGAACATGTTCTGTTTAACTTTTACTATAGGTGTAGTGTGCAACAATGAATTCCGATTCAAAACAATTTCATTTTTCCTAATTTTACATTTCTGTTCCTTAACCTACATCTATGTTTAGTATATTAAAAATCCAATTTATTTTCACAAAATCTAGATTCAGGAAGTAATTTTTTATCACCCCGCATATAAAATAGATACTGCCAACTGAAGACACATCTTAAAACTAATGTAATGTAGTCATGGAAATATAAAAATACATAGTTGCAACGTGAGAGCTGCAACATTTTCGCCCCAAGCGAGGATAACGCTTAAAAATATTCCATGAAGATATATGATTTAAAATTCGTGGTAAAATTATATTTTTCGCACACATAATTGCATGTATATTAGTTATATTGTGTCTTGAATATTAAAAAAGGTTTTTGTTTCTAGATAGAAAATTATGCTTGGCAGCTAGGAGAATTTCAGATGTTGTTGACGAATATAATTCGTGCTGTTCATTAGAAAACACTGTTTAAAGAAACACAAAATATTATTTTTAAGGTTTGTAATGAAATTTTCTGCGTTTTTCACAAATCTATTATTCTGTACGGGACAAGGCAAGGATATATGTCGTTTGGGGTCGGTTAATTCTCGACAAACACTAATAACACTACCCAACATTAAAAAATTACTGAGATCTCGAATAGTGATTCATGTTAGGTACATTTAGTATACAAAATAACCGGTCAAGAGCAAGTTGAACTAGCGCAATTAGTGTTCCGTACGTTAATTCCTTTGAAAATAAAAAAAATTATTACGGAGGTTAAAAATGATCAGTGACTTCATAAAACACACCCCAAATGAGTTTTTAACAAAGTTTGTTTCCAATCTTTACTGAAAACTCTGACCTACTATTCCCACAGTGCAGTCAAGGATGCCCGATATTGTATCGACAGCGTATCATAAAACGCTAGACACCAAAAAGGCTTCAGGCGCTGACGGAATACCTGCCATAGTTCTCAAGAACTGTGCGAGGGAACACCAGTTTTCTGTAGACTTTTCAACTTATCCTACAGAAAGGGAATATTTCCTTCCTGCTGGAAATGTGCCACAGTTCAGCCGATACCTAAAAAAGGCAAGAAGAGCTTGCCAAATAACTACCGACCAATCGCACTACTCTCAATAATATCGAAAGTCATGGAAAAGGCTATCAATCAGCATCTTCTAAAATATCTTGAAGGATTCAACATTATTAGTGATCACCAATATGGCTTTCGTAAAAATAGATCAACAGGAGATCTTCTGACTTATGTAACGCATGTTTGGAACAACGCAATTGAACACTTTGGAGAATCTCGAGCGGTTGCTCTTGACATATCCAAGGCATTTGACCGTGTTTGGCACGATGGGCTGTTGGCTAAGCTACGTTTCTTATGGTATGTCGGAAAAGTTCTGTTTGTGGCTCTCATGTTTCCTCAGAGAGCGTTCTTTACGAGTGGCAGTTGACGGATTTCTTTCTAACACCTTCACTATCAACGCCGGTGTGCCCCAAGGTTCCATACTGTCTCCTACTCTCTTCCTCATCTATATTAACGATCTGCTGGAAAAGACCGAGAATCCAATCTACAGCTTTGCAGATGACAGTACACTTATCTCTTCATTCACTTTGAACGCTCGGACATCGACGACTCAGACGAATATCCGCAGACAGCAGGAAGTCATTCAACTTAACAAAGACCTGGAAGAAATTCTATCTTGGGGTGACAGTAACCAAGTGGAATTTAACGCTACAAAAACCCAGGCGGCAGTTTTTTTCTAAAAAAGTTAACGTTGCAGAACCCGACATAGTTATGTCGGGGCACTCCATCCCTCTAACATCGTCACTCAATCTGTTAGGCGTTAATTTGGGAGCAAATATGTCCTGGCATGAACATGTTGCAGGCATAGCAAGAAGAGCTTCTCAAAAGTTGGGAATATTGTTTCGAACCAGAAAGCTTTACACTCCACAACAACTGTTAATTCTTTACAAAGCTCAAATTCGACCAACTATGGAATACTGCTCCCATGTTTGGAGCTCCGCTCCCAAACATACACTGCATTTGTTGGATTCTATCCAGAGAAGAGCTGTTCGTCTGATTGGACACCCGGAACTGACCGACGGCCTTGATTCGCTGGAACATCGAAGAACGGTTGGCGACTTGAGCCTATTCTACAAGTACTTTCATGGAAAGTGTTCGAAAGATGTGGCCCGTTTAATTCCTCCCAGAGCGGTGCATATTAGAAGTACACGTCGCGCTAATGCTTCACATCCGTATGAGGTTCGGCTTGTTACTCCTCGTACAACGCTTTTCAAGCAGTCTTTTATATGGAGAACATCATACCTTTGGAATGGTTTACCCAGGACTGTGTTTCCCATCGAGTACAATCTACAGCGATTCAAGAACAACGTGAATCGCTTTCTCCGCACACGTGTCGCTCCTGTAGCGCTTTAGGGACTTCCCTGTAGCACGTGTGCTAGACCCATAAAAAAAAAAAAAAAAAAAAATATACCAGATAAATTAATAAAGGTAATGCACTCCTGATAATTTTCGTTCAATCTACACCCCGTGGGAATATTCCAGAATTTTTTCAAAATTTTTGGATCAGTACTTTTCGAGATAGAGGGGGGGGCAGCGATTTTTCGCGATTTTTTCAAAATAATACAAAGAAAAGTGTGCCCATATAAGACATTATATATATTTTTGAACTTGTGTTTTTACAAGCTTTATTTCCGATCTTTACTGAAAACCGATTACCTTGAAATTTTTGTTTTTTTTTATATACCAGATAAATTATTAAAGGTAATGCACTCGTGATAATTTTCGTTCAATCTACACCCCGTGGAGAATATTTCAGAATCTTTTCAAAATTTTTGGATTGGTACTTTTCGAGATTGAAGGGGGGACAGCGATTTTTCGCGATTTTTCAAAATAATACAAAGAAAAGTGTGCGGATTTAAGACATTATATATATTTATGAACTCGTTTGACACCCCATTCAATGACCTAGTAAAAAAATTTTTTTTCACTTCCGATTTCACCCCCTAAAAGTTAAAATTTAACTTTCAAAACTACACGGCTCTAATGAGGCCATCAATTCCTATATTAGTACCAAATTTCAACTTTCTATGACAAATAATTTCGAAGAAAATCGGGTGGGACAGACAGACGGACAGACACTGAAGTAATCTTATAAGTGTTCCGTACGGAACACTAAAAAGTTTTATGTCGACATAACATCTCATAACCTAAAAAACTAGTACATAATTTGGTTTATTTACTTCTCGTATCACATGCTTTAGGTTAGTCATAAAAATATAACTTTTTCGTGTATAAATGTGATCAAAACATTTAGATTAGTGCTGAATATACAAAATGCCACGTGTTTGTGTTAATTCGCCTAGTTTGTTTTGTTACGTTTGTGGTAAATTTACTCTAAAAGTGAGAAAAGAGCCAATTTTCCCGCTGCTTGAAAAGTGTTATGAAGCTTTTTTAAAATCGCGGTTGATTCAATCAAGATAAATTGTGGGTGCCCCTAGTGTGTTGTTTGAAATATTATAAATATTTGATGGGTTGGTGAACCCAAGAACCACACAAACGATTGTTACTTCTGTTTGAGAAGTGTGAAGGATTTTCCTAAAAAAACAAAAAGTTCTCTGAAATATGTAAATATGCCATCAGTGTCCGCTACCTCATTCTCCTGAAATTCCTGTGCCGAAACGACCTTTGAGCCCATGAAGTTTATCGAGTTCTATAGGAGAAAAAAAAATCCTTCTAGTGGTGAGCTATTTCAATATCCAACTATTGCATTAGAACCACATTTGAATAGTCAATCAGAACTAAACGACCTTATTAGAGATTTAGATTTGACCAAAGAAAAATCTGAAATATTAGAATCGAGATTAAAACAGTGGAATCTGTTACAGACTGACGTTAAAATTACAGCTTATCGAAATTATTACAGCTCCTTAACTACCTTTTATTTAAAAGAGAAGAGTTTGGTTTCTTGTAATGATATTGATGGTTTAATGTCGGCACAAGGCCACCATCATTCGCCAGAAGATGGGAGACTATTTATTAACGGAACAAAACAGGCAGTTTTACCTACTGCATAACGACAGCATATTTCCATCTTTGCCTGTAGCGTACGTACTAATTTAAGCTTTTGGACAGAAAAATATTAAAAAAAACCACTAGTATCACCTGAGAAAATCATTTTGCCACCATTGGGCATCTAACTTGTTTTAATCAAGAATTTTGTAAAAACGTTACGTAAGGATGGACCTGGATTTCAGTTTCTCAAAAATAAATTTTCTGGGCTCAGTGATGCTAAAATAAAAGGAATTTTTGTAGGGCCTGATATAAGAAAAATTAATTCATGATTCCTCTTCTCTATCCAATCTAAGTTCCACAGAAAAAGAAAGCTTGGTTGACTTTTATTGATGTCACGACAAATTTCCTCGGCCACCACAAATCACCAGATTTCCATGAAAAAATAAAATGAATGCTGGATACCTATCATAAACTAGGATGCAATATGTCATTAAAAATCCATTTTCTACCCTTCCATTTGAGTTTCTTTCCGGAAAACATGGGCTCAGTTAGCGATGAACATGGAGAACCCTTTCACCAAGAAATAGCTGAGTTTGAGAAGCGTTATCAAGGTGAATGGGATCCAACCATGCTTGCAGACTAGTTTGTATTTTTAGAGAGATACTGCGAGGACTGACTACAAGAGAAAAGTAAATCGATCAAAGAAATATAAGTTTTTTGATGAAAAATAAAGTTTTTTTTTCACTAATCTAGTGTATTTTTGAATAAACCAATAAAAGTTTTTCTCTTTGAAACCTGACGTGATGTGACTATTTTGTCGATCAATTTTAATTGAGTTACTGTAAACCCAGTGAAAAAAAATATATTTTTTTTGCTGCATAGTGTAATTTAACGTATTTATTTTTTTATGGGCATAACACAAGTATAACAGGAAAATCCCTAAACCATTACAGGAGCGATGCATATGTAGCGCTGGTCTTGAATCGCTGTAAATTGGACTCGCTGGGAAGCACAGCCCAGAGCAAATCATTCCAAAGCGATGAGATTCTCGATATAAAAGACTGCTTAGAAAGGGTTGTACAAGGAGCAACGAGATGACCTTCATACGGATGTGATGTCTTAGCGCGACCTCTATTCCTAGCAAGCACCGCTCTGGAATCAACTAAGCGCCCTACACCCATCGAAGCACATGAAAGTACTTAAGTAACCAACGGTTCTTCGATGTTCCAAGGAACTAAGGTTGCTGGTGAGTTCTGGGTCTCCAATCAGGCGAGCAGGTCTCTTCTGAATATACTCAAATGCAGTGTATGTTTAGGAGCAGAGCTCCAGACAGAATTTGAGATTTTTACAGAGTTAAAAGTTGTTGAAAAGTATAAAGCTTTCTGATTCAAAATGTTATTCCGAGCTTTAAAGAATATAATGTTTCCTTACATTGCACCAACTTCCTACTGCTTGGATTGAAATTGGATTGTAGTACCTATGCATTAGTGAGTAGAAACCTCAGAAAATCAACTGCAAGAAAATGTCTAATGATTAAACCCTAATAAAATACTAGAATTTAAGGACAATTTTAAGAAAAAATTGAGTATTTTAGATAAGTGAAATGTACTATACTTGTGGTAATTTTATTATTCAATTACATACGTAATTTAAAACAGAAAATAGGAAATTTTTAAACGGTAATCTAGAAAAAAAGGAATAGCACAATTTTTTCTCCTTTTTTTTCTAAAAATTTATGGAGGATAATAATTTTGTCACTGCGTCGTTATTCTGTCACGAAGCTCGTGATTTATGTAGCGCAAGTTAAAAAAAATACACCTCGTTTAAAACAACTTCAGCTTTGTTTGGCCTAATTTTCAAAATTCTAGGCGTAACTTTTGATAAACGAATTCCAGTTTATTTTTGGCTGAAAAATGCTTAACGCTACAGCAGGGAAATTTATTTTGGCTGTTATTATTATTATTTGAAAATAAATAACAGATCAAGTACAAGTTGAACTTGCGCAATAAGTGTTCTGTACGTTGATTGCTTTTAAAATAAAAAAAATTGTTAGGTAGGTATAAAATCATCAGTGACTTCACAAAACACACCCCAAATGAGTTTTCAACAAAGTTTATTTCCAATCTTTACTGGAAACTGATGAAATTTTTGTTTTTTTATATACCTGATAAATTATTAAAGGTAATGCACTAGTGATAATTTTCGTTCAATCTACACCCCGTGGAGAATTTTCCAGAATTTTTTCAAAATTTTTTGACCAGTACTTTTCGAGATAAAGGTAGGGGACAGCGATTTTTTGCAATTTTTTAAAAAATAATACAAAGAAAAGGGTGCGCAACTATAACATTATATATATATATATATATATATATATATATATATATATATATATATATATATACACTCCTGGACAAAATTAACGCAACAATATATTAAATCATACAAATATCTATAATGAATTAATTTTAATAATTTTTTACATTGATTACACTAAAAGTTAGAAAAAACTTATTCGGATACTTTAAAAGTGAATTAGATACCAGATTTCTCTATAAGATTCGAATTAAAATTATTCTTAAGACTTAATAACAAAATCGTTGCAATTATGTAATAATGAAAAAAATAAACTGGGACACTAGTAGCAAAATTAGTGGTGTAACTGGGACACTAGTAGCGTGTGTTGCCTCCTCTACTTCGGATGACAGCGTTTATGCGCCTAGGCATGCTTCTAATTAAATTTTGGATAATATCTTGATGAATTTGCTCCCATTCTGTGATAACTGCATTTTTAAGTTCCCTCAGATTTCTAGGTGCAGGTATATGACCTTTCACATTTTTCTTAAGGTGATCCCATACATGTTCTATCGGATTCAGATCCGGGCTTTTTGGTGGCCATTGCAAAATCGGTATATCAACTTGATTAAGATAATCGAGTACCTCCCTAGCCACGTGAGGTCGAGCGTTGTCTTGCATAAACAGGAAATTGGGCCCCACAAAATGACCGAAAGGCATCACATGTTCCATTACAATATTCTCAAGATAGTAGTCAGCATTCATGGATCTCGTACGGACAGGAACTAACTCCATGCGAGCATCAAAGCAGATGCCACCCCAGAACATAACAGAGCCACCGCCGAATGGAATCCTTGCAGAGATATTGCAAGGAGTAAACCTCTCTCCTGGTCTTCGCCATACTCGCTCACGACCATCTGGATGATTTAGACTAACCTTAGTTTCATCTATAAAGAAAACTTGTTTCCAATCATCCACAGACCAGTTTTCGTGATTTCGAGCAATACGTAACCTGGCAACTCTGTTCTCCCTAGTAAGCAAGGGCGCAGTGTCTGATCTCCTACTGTTTAATCCAGCTTCATTTAACCGTCTTCTAACTGTTTTAGAAGAAATTGTGACATTGCGAACAGCTTCGAGTTCGTTTCTTATTATAGAACTAGTGACAGTCCTGTTTCTTAAAGCATATTGTCTTATAAAACGTTCATCTAGGTCGCTAGTGCATCGTTTTTCGCCCCTGGCTCTAGCCTTCTAGAATAAGTTCCTACTTCATTCAATCTTCTAAAAAATTCTTTAAAACAGTAAATCTAAACGATTTGTTTTGATTTCTGTCATGAACAACGGAACAAAATATGCATAGCCTAGTATTCAAATACTCGATAAACTTTAAAACTGACATAAGAAAAAGATAAATTAATTTTCAGATTGTTGCATTAATTTTGTCCAGGAGTTTATACATATATATATACATATATATATATATATATATATATATATATATATATATATATATATATATATATATATATATATATATATATATATATATATATATATATATATATATATATATATATATATATATATATATATATATATATATATATATATATATATATATATATATATATATAGATAGATATATATATATATATATATATATATATATATATATATATATATATATTACTCGTGTTTTCACAAGCTTTCATTTTACACCACACTCGATGTCCCGGTATTTTTTTTTTTCAATTTCGATTTCACCCCCAAAACTAACCCCTTAAGTTAAAATTTAAATTTCAAACCGTTTCTGACATGGTCTGTCCGTCATTGTATCGGGGTGTCATGGTCCATACGACCTGCACAGTTTATACCATTACTGAAAGCTGTGAATCTACCGAGTTGGAACAACAACCCAAGACGAAAATTTTCCTCAGTTAATAAAATTGAAATCTGTAACAGCATTATTAGAGACTTAAAAGAATTTTTTTAGGTTGAAAGAATCAGTTGAGTAATACTGGACCACATGTATAGCATATATATATATATATATATATAATATATATATATATATATATATATATATATATATATATAAATATATATATACAAATTTTTTTACGGGCTTCCCACACGTGCTGAAAGGAAATCTCTAAAGCGTTGCAGAAGCGATGCGTTTAGGAAAAAAGCAATTCACAATGATCAGGAATGATGTTCTCTACATAAAAGACTGTTTAAAAAGGGTTGTACGTAGATTGACAAGCTGAACCTGATAAGAATATTATGTATTAGTGCGACGTTTATTTCTAGCACGAACTGCTCTGAAAGTTGCGGGAATATTTTCTATGAAAATACTTGTAGAATAGACTCGAGTCGCCAACCAAGGTATCGGGAGTTCTCGATCTCCAGTCAGACTAATACAAGAAAGAGCAGGAGTTTAGTGAAACACTACACTTAAATAAAGAAGAGTATATGTATATATTAACAAAATAAAAATTCCTACCTTTATTATACTCTTACATCTGTTAAATAAATAACCTTGTATGCTATGAGAGGGCATAGTCTCTAAGTTGGAATTATTAAGTTCTTAGCAAATGGCTTTAAAAAACACGATATAAAAGTTTGAGAAATCGTCTTCGCAGATTACACGTGTTACGTAGTTGTTGGAAACACACGTTGCAGAGAGGAAGTGAGATATTTAAACTGGTGGGCTTATTATTTACTGCTTGGCTTCTCCTCGTGGGTTTTCTGTAAGCTGCTTGGCCTCTCCTGGTGAGATTCTCATCAAAAATATTGTCTCAGCCACTACTCTCCTATTTTCATTTGGGTGGCCAATGACTTTTTGACCCGAAATGCCTTAGGATGTGCAGAATATTTTAAGAACGGAAAAAGGCATCAAACTTGAGATCTAGAAACTGCACCCAGTAGGTGATAAAAAAAAAACCGTTATTGCACTACGGCATGACGGAAGAAAAAGCCACTACGGCATGGAGGAAAAAGCCGTTACTGCATCACGGTGCTGGAGCCCTAAAAAATTCCAAATGGCCGTTTATATATCTTTTGGCACTTCTTCAAAGTGAAGTCTCTAAAATGGTTCACTTCCGGAGCGCAGAATGAGACGGAAGTGTTAAACTCGCGACTTGATAGAAAAGGATCCATGATTCCCGCCTTTCTTAACAAATCAGACGCATTCAATGCGAACGAAATAAGTTAAGTCGGCAACACGCATTATACACTACCGGTTTAAATTAAACTGCTCAAAAATTTAAACTCACTGCTCAATCAAATTACACTGCTCAAAAATTTAAAGTTACTGCTTAACTGAAATTAGTAGTATTACATGAATTATTGACAGAAAAACAAGTACAGTCGACACTGTTTATAGTGAAACTCTATATAGTGAAAAACTCTTTATAGTGCAATTTTTTCAAAACCTAGAATATTTTAGTGAAATTTCATGTAAAAAGCCCTGCATATAGTGAATCTGTAAAACAGTAACACTGTACATAATAAAATTTTTACCGGAATTTTATGTATAAATTTTTATGCATTTATTGAGATCTAGACCATTTCGAGTTTCCCATTTTTATCTAACATTAGCACGAATTCCATTTTTATGACGCATTCTTTTGAAAAGGTTCTTAACGCGTCTATAACGCCTAATGGTTGGCAATAAAATCAGGTAGATTTCTGTGAGAAACCCGGGGAATAACCCATTTTATAGAGACATGGGGAAAAACTCATTTTATAGTCGAGACCTAGTAATTCGCAAATTTAGTTTCAGTTTCTTTTTGTTTAAGAATCAAGTAAGATGTCCAAGCGAGTGTGTTTAAGCTTAGCTGAGAAAATTAAAGTTTTGGAGGAAGTTGATAAAGGCTGCAAAAAAAATAATGTTGCTGCAAAATTTGGTGTTTCTCCAAGTTGCGTCTCTCTGATAATAAAAAGTCGCGACAGTATCATCAAGAAACCTAGTGTTCCAAGCAGTCGAAAACGAGTACGGGTGAGTACTTACGAGGATGTAAATGAAGCAGTTTTACGATAGTTTCAAGTGGCCCGTACGCATCAAAACGTATCAATATCGGGAAACTTAATAGAGCAAAAGGCTCTACAATTTGCTAAAGAATTTAACTGCGTTAATTTTCAAGCTAGTGAAGGGTGGTTGAGTGCCTGGAAGACTCGCAATTCAATTGTTTTCAAGACGGTGTCTGGCGAGAGTGCAAACTTTAGTCAGGAGGACTGTGACATTTGGACTGAAACTGTTTTAAAAAGTGCATTGAAAAAGTACGAGCCAAAAAACGTTTTCAATTGTGATGAAACCGGTTTGTTTTTTAAATATTTGCCAAATAAAACTTTTGCTTTTAAAAGTGATAAATGTTTTGGTGTTAAAACAAGTAAAGAAAGGGTGACACTTATGGTTGGAGCAAACATGGATGGCTCAGAAAAACTGAAATTACTGCTCATAGGTAAAAGCAAAAATCCCCGTCGTTTAAAAGGAGTTAAATCTCTGGAGTTAGATTACGCCAATAATAAAAAGGCATGGATGACTTCTGAGATTTTCGAAAGATGGATCAAAGAACTGGACACGAAAATGAAAAGCCAAAAGCGAAAGTTTATGATGTTTATAGACAATTGTCCCGCACATCCAGTTACTGTAAGTAAAAAATTTAGGAATATTGAATTGATCTTTTTTCCACCAAACATGACCTCCAAATTGCAACCTATGGACCAGGGTATTATAAAAAACATAAAACATTATTACCGAAACAGAATTGTTCACAAAATTGTTAATGCAATCGATTGATCCAGTCCAAAAATTGATTACCCTTAAAGAGTGTATAACCGAAGTCGCTAAAGTATGGAGTGAAAATGTTTCTCAGAAAACTATCAAAAACTGCTTTTCTAAAGCAGGTTTTACTGAAAAAATTGACGAATGGGAAGAAGAAGACGAAATGGATCTCGCTACCTTAAAAAGGCAATGGGGTATTCTACAAAAAACTATTACCGTCGACGCAGATTTTTTACTTGAAGACTTCTTAGAAATCGACAATGATGTTGGTACGACAGATCTCCCAACTCACCAAGACATAATTGACGATATAAAAAGTATAGAAGATCATGAAGAAGAAACTGAAACCGGGGAATGTCCTGCTAAATATAGTGAAAATGAAATAAGAAATGCATTTGACATTGTGCGAACTACTCTCAGGGGCCAGGAAAGTGTACCTGATCAAATCTTTATGCATTTGAATAAATGCGAGAATTTTGTTGAGCAACAATTATTTTTCAAAAGTAATGTTCAAAAGAAAATAACTGATTATTTTTCCTAGTACGTATGTACGTAGTATATACATATGTATTAACAGATTTTGTATTATTCTTTTTATTTCGTATGTAGTACATACATACATAAAGTCCGTACGTTATATCTTTACATGTGCGTCATAGTTTTCAGGCAATATCCCAGACGACTATTATATTTTTTGTCTCTTTTTACCAATACCTACGATTTATTGGTGAAAAGAGACAAATAATATAATAGTCGTCTGTTATATGGCCTGAAAACTATGACGCACGGGTAAAGATATAACGTACGGACTTTATGTATGTATTTAGCCCCGTATATGCTATGTACTATTTAAACTTTCAAATGTTTAATAAAATCTTTTCTAATAATCTTAAAATCTAAGAAAAAATGAATGTTACACTACCTCAAGCCTTATATGTGTAATAAATTTGAAATCGATATCTTTTGTGGTATTATTGGGCCAGTTGACAGACACACCAACAGACAGACCGACAGACAGGCGAAAATTGGAACTTTATGATCTTAAGACCCTAAAACGTTGAAAATATATTTTAAGAGTTATTTTTTTATGAATATAACATTTCCCCTAGCAATTCAATATTTATGAGACGGAACAATAAAAGAAATTTACTCATCAAGATCTTATTTACCGTTTCTGCCCTGTCCTTAAGAATTTTACGTGGAACATAAAACTAAACCTTATGTTTTCCATCTTAAAATTATCCTATAAAGGGTAAAATTATCCAGTAATGCTAAGGCTTCCTTAAATTGACTCCAAAGTTTAATTTAGGTCACAAAAATGGGGTAAACAGAGAGTTTAAATTTAATTGAATCATACTAATCTACTTTCTTGATTTCGCTAGAGTGTCTTTCCTTTGTTATAAACTGGCGGCAGGTTGAAATTGATATGGAGTATTTTTCTACTTTTCTCGATAAGGGAAGCACTGTAATCGTAAAAGAATTACCTTCCGTCAGTCTGTCTCCTTGCTGTGATAACTCCAGAATGAAATGAAATGTTGGATGTTGAGCAAAAAATTAATACACTTTTAGTACTTGAAGTAAGGAAGAAACATATAATTTTTGAGCGATATCATTTCAAGAACAGTGTGAAAGGGTTGGCAGTTGATAGATTTGAGTATTAAAATAATTTTTTCATGCTCTTAGTTGAGATGAAAAATAAATTTTAAGCACAATTAATTACAGCCAAGCATCATATTATTTTTTCATTATTTTCAATTATTTTTGAGCAGAAATAATTTGTACCAAACTTTGGTAGTTGGTAGGAGATTTCAATTTTTATTTTTAATTTGGGTAAAATAGTTAATTAAAAAATTTTACTAGACTAGAAAATCAGAAAAATTAAATAAAATTTATCAAAAATTTTAAGTGGAGAGCTTGAAAATTGTTGGTAATATAATATTTTACTGGCGTTTTTATTTGAAAGTTCTCTATTTACAGTAAATATTTTGATCGACAAAATACTGTCTATGTTCTGTTATATTTTTAAATTATATACAAACATATTCTTATATTAATTATATATATATATATATATATATATATATATATATATATATATATATATATATACCATATATATATATATATATATATATATATATATATATATATATATATATATATATATGTGTGTGTGTGAATGTGCGTTCGTCCATTTCAAATGTACATGCAAAAATTTTTTTTTTCTCCAAACTTTGTGAGACTATTCCCTTATTACCTACGAGTATTTGTGTAAAATTTTAGATTTTTAGATATTAATGGTTCCGATGTACAAGAGTTCAAAGTTTGCCAAAATCATGATATCTGCTAAAATCGTCTTTTTTCTACTCTAAGTTGAGCGAAAACGAAGCAATAAATGAAAAAAAACTCAAAGAAGTTTTCAGTACTTAAAAAAAATTATCATTTTGATCTTTTATGAGCTTTCAGATACCTCTTTGAACATTTTAAGTTTCAAAACTGACCAAAATTGGGTGCCGCCTATTTTAACTAAAAAAATGGGTTCCTCGTTCAAAAATCTATAATATCTTAAATTTTTAGAGTGGGATCATAAAGACTCTTAAAATTATAGCTGTTTTTCTAAAAATCTCCCTTTTTTTCTTTTTTTATTTAAATGTAAAAAAGTCATCTTTAATTTTTTAAAAAATTACATCTTATTTCATTTGTTACTTTATTAAGTTTAAATATATATATATATATATATATATATATATATATATATATATATATATATATATATATATATACCTACACATACGTTTCCTTACTTAATTTCTTGAAAACAATAAAATTAAACAACAAAAATATTAAAATATGTTGTAATATGTTATATATAAAAATTTATTTTTACATAGAATTATGCACTATTTACATTAAGAATTATTATATTTAGTATAACTAAGTAAAATTATTTTAATTTAAACGTAGTCGGTGATTCAAGAAATGCTTCTTCGGTAAAATTTGAGTATATTTTTGATATTAATCCATTTTTCGTGAGTATAATTCCATGTTGATTTCTCAAATTCTGCTTGAATTCGTAAATCTTTTTTTTTATTTTTTTTTTCATTAAATTGATAAAGTAAAAAAATACAATGTAAAAAAAGTTTCACATAGTTCAAAATAAATAGATTTTGTTGTAAAGCATGGTATGAAAAATAATGTATAAATTAAATCCAGGTATACATATCATTCTTAATTAAAATATATAACTTTCGATTCCTTAATTTTTCGGCTGCTATTTTTATAAATCCTTTTATTGAATTGATTTAAAATATGGAAATTCCGCAAAATCAAGCGAAAGTTGAATTACAATTAAATAAATATTTTCGAATATAATTATTAAAAGAAATACATTTTATTAGTAACCAAAATATGTAACACCAAAAATTTTAAAGAAAAAAACAAAATAATTCTCATACAATAGAGTTGATAGAAAAATGTTAACTAAACAATAAGTGTGTGTATATTGAGAAATAACTGAGCAAGCAAGATAAAGTTTATGGCATTCCTGCAAAAGTAAATGAATATCAAAACAAAAATGTACGCTAAAAGTAAACTTAATAATTTTCACTTAATAGCACAACGCACTGTCATTCTCTTACTACCAAAAAAGTTTCAACTACTAATTTCTTATAATCTTAGTAACTCAATTTTTAATCGAAATGCCGCATATACATACACGATACAATTTTTTATAATATGACCGATCAATCAGAAAGAAGAATATATATTGGCGACACTCGGTTTATATGCACTCTGGTTATAAATAAAAGCTAGCGCCAGCTATTTATTTATTTATTTATTTTATTTTATTAATTTACGGACATAAGCCCATTTATACAGCTATAAGATTATAATTTATTTTATATTATAAATAAATTTACAAAATAAATTAAAACGACTTTTAGCAATAAATTAAAATATTAATGCAATATAACTATATAAATTGTATGAAAACTTATAACTAAAAATAATAATGTTCACATTATAAAACACAATAATTAAAAAACTCTAACAAAAATCTAGGTAAATATTGCATAATTCTACGTAAAATTAAACAAATATTATAAAATATGACTAACCAGAACTAACCTATTAATTGGACTCATACAAGTATGAAATGTGGATTTTTTTTTCTAAAAAACATGTTAAATTCGGAAGAATGATAAAAAATGCTTTATTCAAAGTGTGCTCCATCGCTTGTTATACATTTTTCCCATCTTTCGGGTAATTTGTGAATACCACGCCAGTAAAAATCTTCCCCTTTTGCTGCGAACCATTCATCGAGCCATTTTTTTTCACATCTTCGTACGAACCAAAGCGCTGCTCAGCAAGTGCATGACCCATCGATGCAAACAAGTGGTAATCGGAAGGAGCCAAGTCTGGTGAGTAAGCCGCATGGGGTAGAACTTCCCAGCTGAGTGCTTCCAACGTGTCGCGAACTGGTTTTGCCGTATGTGATGGAGCATTGTCATGAAGAAAAATGACTTTGTGTTGCCTCTTTCAAGCAGAGAACGGTTCAAATCGGTCATTTATTGTTGGTAACGTTTAGTATTAACCGTTTCCCCCCAGGTTTTAACAGCTCACAATAGACCACGCCCCTCTGGTCCCACCAAACACAGAGCATCGTCTTTCTGCCAAAGCAATTCGTTCTTGCGGTCGATGTGGATGGTGCGCCTGGGTCTACCCACGATTTTTTGCGCTTGGGATTCTGAAAATAAATCCACTTTTCAGCCCCTGTAACTATACGATGCAAAAACGACTTCCTTTTGTACCGAGCGAGCAAAATGTCACACGTGTTTTTGCGCTTAGTTCCATTTGCCTGTCGTTCAACTCATGTGGTACCCACCTACCGGTCTTCTGAAACTTTCCCATCTCTCCTAGCCGATTGGAAACAGCTTGTTGACTAACGCCCAATTGCTCGCCGAGTTGTTTTTGTGTTTGCGAATCATCTTCGTCCAGTAATGCTTGCAATTCCACATCTTCGTATTTTTTTGGCGGTTTTCCACGTTCCTTGTCTGCAACAACGAAGTCACCACTTTTGAAACGTCGAAACCATCGTTCACACGTATCTTGCGATGGAGCATGTTCACCATAAGCTTCTCGAAGTAATCGGTATGATTTAACAGCAGTTTTCTCCAAAAGAAAACAAAAAATTAATGCTGTCCGCGAATGCTCTTTGTTCGGTATAAATTTCGACATATTGAACACAACAACACAACACTATGCACACACTTCCAATTTATCACTCGTGCGCGTCTGACACTTATTGATGACACAACAAAATAGCGCAGTGTCAAACCTTTATAGTACAAACTGCACTGGTGCACCATCTGTTGTCTGAAATCCGCATTTCATACTTGTACACCTGGTAATTGTCTAGTGAGGATTGAATTAATCTTTTGGCCAAATTACTTTACTGCAAAAACTAGTATAAATCAACTAATCTTTTGACGTTTCCCCAATAAACTTTAAATCTATCTTTTGCAACAGTGCGACCTATATTTCCTTCATTTAATCTTTAACTATATTTTACGAACTGGTAAATTTAAAGCCATTAAGACATCCGATTTAGTTTTACGCACCATTAAAGATTTCACAGAAATCACAGTTTAAAGATTTACTGGTCGGGATATAAAAACCCGAAACAATAAAGTAACAATTCGGTGTCCTAATAACACAGTTTTTAAACTTAGCTTTTTTGTCTTTAATGGAAGTTTTAAAGTGGTTAAAACAGACTTTTTTTTATCGCGAAAGGAACACTCAACATAAAGTATGAATACTTTCTATTTAAGTCTACAATGTTGACATAAGAATACCCCCCTTCAATTAAAAGTTGCTGAGACTATTTCATTGCTAGCCATGCAGGGATTATATGAGTCATTATCACTAGTCTCCTCTCTCTTGAAGAAATAAACGGATTACACTGGTCCACACTATTTTTGTCACATGGAAATTGACTTTGATATTAAACCATATTTAAGTACCCTTACTATAAGACTATAATAATTTTCACTTGGTTACACTAAGTTTTTTTGCGACCATAGTATACGAGGGCTACTTTTTAAATTTTTTTACGAAAACAATGAAAAAAAAAAAAAAATTTTTTTGGTACAAATCGTTTCATTCTTTTTTGAAATATTCACCTTTAAGATCTATATACTTTTACATGCGTTCGAACCAATTCTCGAAACATTTTTTCCGAAAGGTGGTTTTGAAGGATTTAATACCTTTTTAAGATGAAAATCGCTGTACACGCATTTCTTTTTGACATTCGGGAACAAAAAGAAGTGGTTAGACGATAAACCAGGTGAATACGGGCAATAAGACACTAATTCGATGTTTTTTTTCTTTTTTTTTTCGTCAAATAATCAATTGTTTAATGTGCTGTGCGGCATTGTCATGATGAATAATGATGTGACGTTTTCGGTTGTTTTTCCTGATTTCGGCGATGACTTCTGGCAACAAATGATTGTATACCATTCAACATTAACTGTTCTTCGATCCTCTAAAGAAATGGTTGCAACATGTCCAGTAACACCACCAACCAGTGCTTTGCGAACGAACCAATATGAAACAGTAAAACAGTCGATTGTTGGTTAGTTTCCGGCTCGTACGAATATATCCAAGTTTCATCTCCTGTTACGATGTTGTATATGAATTTTGCATGTCCTCGGTCCAGTTTTTTGAGCATTTCTTTATACCAATTGACACGAACCTGTTTTTGAGTTCCGGTCAAATTATGCGGAATCCATAGGAAACTGATCTTTTTTACAGCTAAATGTTCATGCAAAATGGAACGTACTTCAGTCCTCGACATGCCTAAGGATGCTTATATGTCACGATCAGGCATATGCCGTCTTCAATCATGTAGCGTACAGCATCGATGTTTTTTGGAATAACAACCGATTTTGTTCGACTTTCACGAAACTCATCACTGACGGAAGCACGACCATGACCAAATTCTACAAATTAATTGCAAACAGTCTTTTCTGATGGTGATTTATTATCAAAAGTTGAACGAAGCGATTCGAGACATTGTTGTTGAGTTAGACCTTTACAAAAATCGTAAAAAACCATTTAACGAAAATCTTCACCTAAAATTTCCATTTGTTCACAAAACCGTTTTTTTTTTTAAACGGACATTGTACCCAAACTATTCGGCCAATTTTTCAGCTACCACTCTTTTAACAATAACCAATATGAAATTTTGCAATAGTGGTAATGTCATATCTCAATAGCGCCACCTAGTGGTCGTTTGTAAAAACTTAAAAGGTGACCCTCATATTGAGCTTCATAAAAAATGCCAGTGCTTACCTTTAAGTCATAACGAGTATTAATCTGAAAAGTTATGCTGAAATTTTAACGTATATCTCTGTAATTATACCACCCGGGTAGTTCTTGTTACGTATGTGGAGAACCAACTTTTCAAAATTAACGGCAAACTTTTACAATTAATTAACAACTACTGTTAAAGATTTCACAGAAATCACAGTTTAAAAAAAGATTTACTGGTCGGGATATAAAACCCGAAACAATAAAGTAAGAATTCGGTGTCCTAATAACACAGTTTTTAAAGTTAGCTTTTTTTTTTTTATCTTTAATGGAAGTTTTAAAGTGGTTAAAAGAGACTTTTTTTTATCGCGAAGGGGACCATCAAATTGGACATTTAATTTAACATAAACTATGAACACTTTCTATTTAAGTATACAATGTTGACATAAGAATATCCCTCTTCAATTAAAAGGTGCTGAGACTATTTTATTCATAGCCATGCAGGGATTATATGCGTCATTATCACCAGTCTCGTCTCTCTCCCAGAAATAAACTGATTACACTGGTCCACACTATTTGTGTCACACGGAAATTAATATTGATATGAGTATTAAACCACATTTAGGTACCCTTATTACAAAACTGCAATCATTTTTACTTGCACTTACTTACACTCAGTTTTTTTTGCGACCATAGCATACGAGGGCTACCTTTTAAATTTTTACAAAAACAATGAAAGAAAAAAATTTTTTTGGTACTAATCGTTTTATTGTTTCTCAAAATATTCGCCGCTAGGATTTATACTCTTTTACATGCGTTCGAACCAATTCTCGAAATATTTTTTCCTAAACATAGGGTTGGAAGGATTCAACAAATTCTTGAGGTGATGAAAATCGCTGTACACGCATTATTTTTTAATATTTGGGGATAAAGAGAAGCCGTTAGGCGATAAACCAGGTGAATACGAGCAATAAGACAGTTTTTCGATGTTTTTCCCTGTCAAATAATCAGTTGTTTGACATGCTGTGTGGTATTGTTATGATGTGACGTTTCCGGTTGTTTTTCCTGATTTTATCGATGACTTCTGGCAAATAAATTGTTGTATACAATTCAGCATTAACGGCTCTTCGTTCCTCTAAAGCAATGGTTGCAACATGTAGCGAATGAACCACTTCGATTGGATTCGGTTCATCATGGAACACCAAAACAGTTGATTGTTGCTTAGTTTCCGGCTCGTATGAATATATCCAAGTGTCGTCTCTTGTTATGATGTTGTATACGGATTTTGCATGTCCCCGGTCGAATTTTTTAGGCATTTCCTTACACCAATTGACACGAGCCTGTTTTTGGGTTTCGGTCAACTTACGCGGAATCCATAGGGAACAGATCTTTTTCACAGCTAAATATTCATACAAAATGGAATGTACTTCGGTCCTCGACATGCCTAAGGATGCTTATATGTCACGATCAGGCATATGCCGTCTTCAATCATGTTGCATAGAGCATCGATGTTTTTTAGAACAACGACCGATTTTGCTCGACCTTCACGAAATTCATCACTGACGGAAGCACAACCATGACCAAATTCTGCAAATCAATTGCAAACAGTCTTTTTTCATGGTGATTTATTATCAAAAGTTGAAGGAAGCGATTTGAGACATGGTTGTGAGTTAGGCCTTTACTAAAATCGTAAAAAACCATCCAACGAAAATCTTCACGTAAAATTTCCATTTGTTCACAAAACCGTTTTTTTTAACGCTCACTGTAAACAAACTATTCGGCCAATTTCTCAACTGCCACTGTTTTAACAATAACCAATATGAAATTTTGCAATAGTGGTAATGTCATATCTCAATAACTCCACCTAGTGGTCGTTTGTAAAAACTTAAAAGGTGACCCTCGTATTGGGCTTCATAAAAAACGCTAGTGCTTACCTTTAAGTCATAACGAGTATTGATCGGAAAAGTTATAATGAAATTTTATCGCATATCTCTGTAATTATTCCACCCGGGTAGTTCTTGTTACGTATGTGGAGAACTAACTTTTCAAAATTAACGGCAAGCTTTTACAATTAATTAACAAGTACTGTCTTAACCATTTCGCTTTTCCTGTTCAGCATCGAGACAAATCTTAGATCTAACATGTCTGCTAGATAACGTGTGTTAAACTTGTTGCCGAATGGGGTAAGGCATCTCAAAATATGTCCCTTGTGCTGTGTTTTGAACGGAATCTAAAGATCACGTAAGGATTGTTACTTCTGTTCAATTAATATATATATATATATATATATATATATATATATATATATATATATATATATATATATATATATAACCAAGTCGAAACACACCACTACGAGGGTAGATGGTAAAAATTTCTATGGAATGGCAGGCAATTTTGTTAAGTGGTATGACTACTGGAAAGCTCGATTCTTGTAACAGTTGGTTCCAAAGTTTCAAACAGCATTGCGTAGTTATTTGTTGGCAGCTGTTATAAGTGGTTGGTGTTAAACGTTTTTTAGAAATGGATAAACACGAGTATCGTGCAGTGATCGAACAAAGTGGACTGTGGTCAGGATAGAAACCGAACTAAAGGAGTTTCATGGGGACTCTTTACCAGCACTCAATACCATTTATTATGGGATAAATAAATTTGACCGTGACTCTACGAGGATTGTAAATGCTGCATGTTCAGGATGCCTGATTGAGGTTACTTCTGAAGAAACAGCTTCGTGATGGAAGATCGTCGTATAAAGCCTGGTGAGAATGCTGATATGTTAGGCATCTCATACGAATTGGCACGTAATATCCTGCACAAGATTTTAAAAACAAAAAGGCCAAGTGCTCGTTGGGTGCTGCGTTTGTTGAGTCCAGACGAAAAATGCACAAAGAAGAACATTTCACAATCGTGTTTGAGGAAGTTTCAGCATAATCCGAGGAACTTCTAGCATCGTTTTGTGACTGTAGACGAAAAGTAAATTCATTATTAAGCCCTGGAGATAAAATAGTAGTCAAAACAGTAGGTAAGCGAAGGTGAAAGTGAACAAAAAAAAGCAAAAACAATTTTATAGGCTCGAAAAGTGACGGCAAATCTTTTTAGCCACTCAGAGACTATCATTATAATTGACTATTTGGAAGAGTGTAGAACAGGTACTGACTCTTATTATGCAACATTATTTGACCATCTGTATAGTGCTCCTTCACCAGGATAATGCACCTTTTCACACCTCGACCGTTGCAATGGCAAAAGTATACAAGCTGAGCTTCGAAAGAGTTCTCCACCCGCTCTATTCCCCAGATTTGGCCCCAAGTAACTTTTTTGTCTCCTAACCTCAAAAACTGGATTGGAGGGAGTATTGTTCGAAAAGATTTTATTTTCTGAGGGATCAAAAAAGTTGGAATCTGGTTGGACCATATGTATTGAGCTCAACGAAGATTAAATTGAGAAATAATTTTTTGTTTTTACAAAAAATATTATTTATCTTGTTTTTTCTTTAAAAAAAAAAACTTCTCACTCCACCCTCGTAAATATTCAGACTTACGGTCTGCAAAAAACCAGTGCCCCATAGTGCCGAATTACAACCTAGATTACCGTCTGCTAAATCTATAGAAACCAAAGAATTGTTTGTCATCCCTAATGAGGGTCTGGAATTTATCTCCACGTGATTCCAAAGTTTCCAATTTTCGAAATTGTGACGATAAATCAAAATCTTATTTCTCTCGGGCCAGCGATATAGTTTATTGTCATGATATTTATGCGGTGGTAAACTTTTGCATTTTGGATACGACCCAAGTTACTAGCTTTTGTTCATCGACTCATCTAAAGCTAGTTTAAAAAGTGTGCATAACCAAAATACGCTTTCTTCTGTACAAGTAGACTATGCTTTCAATATAAAATTACTCCTAGAAGAGATCGAATATATCAAAAATTCTTGGAAAATATGTGAAGACTTCAAAGCCATTACTCTTTTGCCCGGATTGCAGTTTGGTTCTTCAAAATATTATTAGCGAGTAAGATACCAGGGATACGAAAAAAAGGAACGGCCAACGCGTTTTTCACTTATTCTAGAATGAAAACATATTTTGAGTACTCTTTAGGCGAATCCTAATGAGGTTGTTTACCGCTTTTACTGGGTCATATATACATTTTATGAAAGTAACGGATAGAGACAGCAACGGATTTTTGTATCTGAACGAAAAATTCGAAAGATTGAGGGCTTGAAAAAAAATAAAGAAGAGATATTTGCAGGTTTCCAAATATAGTAACTCTTGACCCATAACATCTTTAAGTAAAATCTAAATTCGCTCAAAAAAGCTGCCTGGATACTCTTTTAAAGGAAAGGAATGACAAGAGAAAAATTAAAGAAGAGATGGTTGTAGGTTTCCAAATACAAGAATTTTTGAAGGATAACATCTTTGAGTAAAAGCTGCCTGGGACCGTTGCATATAAATCATTAAAAAATTTTTGGATAACCATAAGGCAGAAAATTATAAAGATTGAAGTAATGAACATTTAACCTTGGACTGGCACTTTTTTTCCAGAAAATCTGAGTAATGTGAGCAACCAACACGGTGAAAGTTCGCATCAAACATTTCCAACATGGAGAAGCCATATCAAGGGAAATGGAGCCGTAGAATGTTGAACTGTTATTAGATATTTAAAAGGGCATGTAGGTAAGTGCTTAGGAAATAATAATTGTTTAGCTCAAATTAATTTTTGTACACACGAAATGGACAAAATAGTATGGCAAAATTGGCGTGCATTACTTTCAGATTTTATTATTAAAAACCCCTAACAATTTCAAAATACGGCACAAATGTTTGTGTGGCAAAAATTTTAATTAAATTTTGTTGGCCAGTGTTATTTTTAATCAGATGATAAGGTCGATAATGACCTGGGTAGCTCCTGTATTCTACTAAAACACACAAATGAAGCGTTTACAAAGAGTGTAAAACAAATTCTTGGATTGCGTGACGTCTTTTAGATATTACGCACGAAGAGAAGAAATATACAACTTAACAATTACTCCAAAAACAATTATATAGCAGGTGTACAAGTATAAAATGCGGATTTCAGACAACAGATGGTGCAGCAATGCCATTTGTGCTATAAAGATTTGACACTGCGCCATTTTGTTGTGTCATCAGCAAGTGTCAGACGCGCACGAGTGATAAATTGGAAAAATGTGTGCATAGTGTTGTGTGGTTGTGTTCAATATGTCGAAATTTATATCAAACAAAGAGCATTCGCGGACAGCATGAATTTTTTGTTTTCATTTGAAGAAAACTGCTGTCGAATCATACCGATTACTTCAAGAAGCTTATGGTGGACATTCTCCATCGCAAGATACGTGTGAATGATGGTTTCGGCGTTTCAAAAGTGGTGACTTCGATGTTGCAGACCAGGAACGTGGAAAACTGCCAAAAAAATACGAAGATGTGGAATTGCAAGCATTGTTGGACGAAGATGATTCGCAAACACAAAAACAACTCGCCGAGCAATTGGGCGTTAGTCAACAAGCTGTTTCCAATCGGCTACGAGAGATGGAAAAGAGCAAAAACACGTGTGACATTTTGCTCGCTCGGTACAAAAGGAAGTCGTTTTTGCATCGTATAGTTACAGGGGATGAAAAGTGGATTTATTTTGAGAATTCCAAGCGCAAAAAATCATGGGTAGACCAAGGCGCACCATCCATATCGACCGCAAGACCGAATCGCTTTGGCAGAAAGACGATGCTCTGTATTTGGTGGGACCAGAGGGGCGTGGTCTATTATGAGCTGTTAAAACCTGGGGAAACGGTTAATACTAAACGTTACCAACAACAATTGACCGATTTGAACCGTTCGTTGCTTGAAAAAAGGCCAGAATACCGAGAGAGGCAACACAAAGTCATTTTTCTTCATGACAATGCTCCATCACATACGGCAAAACCAGCTCGCGAGACGTTGGAAGCACTCAGCTGGGAAGTTCTACCTCATGCGGCTTACTCACTAGACTTGGCTCCTTTCGATTACCACTTGTCACGTACTTGCTAAGCAACGCTTTGGAAGATGTGAAAAAATGGCTCGATGAATGGTTCGCAGCAAAAGGGAAAGATTTTTACTGGCGTGGTATTCACAAATTGCCCGAAAGATGGGAAAATGTATAACAAGCGTTGGAACATACTTTGAATAAAGCACTTTTTATCATTCTTCCGAATTTAACATGGTATATAAAATAATATTTCACATCACGTTTATAACCATAAAATGAAACATAAACCAGTAAAAAAAAAAAAAAGGCAAGAAGACCTTGCCAAATAACTACCGACCAATCGCACTACTCTCAATAATATCGAAAGTCATGGAAAAGGCTATCAATCAGCATCTTCTAAAATATCTTGAAGGATTCAACATTATTAGTGATCATCAATATGACTTTCGTAAAAATAGATCAACAGGAGATCTTCTGACTTATGTAACACATGTTTGGAACAACGCAATTGAACACTTTGGAGAATCTCGAGCGGTTGCCCTTGACATATCCAAGGCATTTAACCGTGTTTGGCACGATGGGCTGTTGGCTAAGCTACGTTCTTATGGTATGTCTGAAAAGTTCTGTTTGTGGCTCTCATGTTTCCTCAGAGAGCGTTCTTTACGAGTGGCAGTTGACGGATTTCTTTCTAACACCTTCACTATCAACGCCGGTGTGCCCCAAGGTTCCATACTGTCTCCTACTCTCTTCCTCATTTATATTAACGATCTGCTGCAAAAGACCGAGAATCCAATCTACAGCTTTGCAGATGACAGTACACTTATCTCTTCATTCACTTTGAACGCTCGGACATCGACTACTCTGACGAATATCCGCAGACAGCAGGAAGTCATTCAACTTAACAAAGACCTGGAAGAAATTCTATCTTGGGGTGACAGTAACCAAGTGGAATTTAACGCTACAAAAACCCAGGCGGCAGTTTTTTCTAAAAAAAGTTAACGTTGCAGAACCCGACATAGTTATGTCGGGGCACTCCATCCCTCTAACATCGTCACTCAATCTGTTAGGCGTTAATTTTGGAGCAAATATGTCTTGGCATGAACATGTTGCAGGCATAGCAAGAAGAGCTTCTCAAAAGTTGGGAATATTGTTTCGAACCAGAAAGCTTTACACTCCACAACAACTTTTAATTCTTTACAAAGCTCAAATTCGACCAACTATGGAATACTGCTCCCATGTTTGGAGCTCCGCTCCCAAACATATACTGCATTTGTTGGATTCTATCCAGAGAAGAGCTGTTCGTCTGATTGGACACCCGGAATTGACCGACGGCCTTGATTCGCTGGAACATCGAAGAACGGTTGGCGACTTGAGCCTATTCTACAAGTACTTTCATGGAAAGTGTTCGAAGGATGTGGCCCGTTTAATTCCTCCCAGAGCGGTGCATGTTAGAAGTACACGTCGCGCTGGTGCTTCGCATCCGTATGAGGTTCAGCTTGTTACTCCTCGTACAACGCTTTTCAAGCAGTCTTTTATATGGAGAACATCATACCTTTGGAATGGTTTACCCAGGACTGTGTTTCCCATCGAGTACAATCTACAGCGATTCAAGAACAACGTGAATCGTTTTCTTCGCACACGTGTCGCTCCTGTAGCGCTTTAGGGACTTCCCTGTAGCACGTGTGCTAGACCCATAAAAAAAAAAAAAAAAAAAAAAAAAAAAAAAAAAAAAAAAAAAAAGTACAGTAAATTGTCTTCCTATCTTCGATAATTCTGAGTAACTCATTTTACAAGAATATATGTTACAAAATTTGAAAATATCTGGCTTCTAAGAATGTGAATAAATTTTATACATTGTGCAGGGTTATTGAATAATAATAACCACCCTTTCAAATCGCCTTTTTGAAGAGTTAGCCGAAAATGTTAAATATCAGAGTTGTAGCGTTTTAAAGAATGACTTGGATGAATTTTTATGACACCAGCCTGTTTTAAAGAATGACACACCTTGTATAAAATGTTTCAGTTTAGAGAACTCTGAATTCCAGAACTATCAATATATATATTCTTATGGTGATATTATACAAGAAAAGAAGGAATTTTAACTGTAATAACATTTTAATGAAAGAAAGGGACTGCCAAAAGAGGGGAAAACAACGAAAATTGGAATTTTTTCTATATTTTCAAGGTATCTTGATCTCAACCGTTTGTATTTCTAAAACTTCAACTGAACGTTTTTATAGATTACTCTGTAATTAGATCATAACTCCTGTTTCTGTTAAAATTATAAATAGAAAAATTGAAAAACAAGAACAATGCAATAGAGGTAAATCACGATATACACATAATCACTCTTTAACCTCCTACTTTATCCTTTACACCCCGTATATATTTTACCCTAGAAAAATTATTTTATACTAAATATACTCAATATGTTTTAATATAAATGACTTAATGTTCATATTCCTACCGTCCGGTCCATGCATCCTGAAAATATATCATATATTATGATATATATAAGGCCACCCTTCTAACTTTCTACTCCCTTATATATTTTACTATAAAGATTATTCTTAATATTTGTCAACTACATCAACCAAAAATGTGAAAAAATTGCCAAACTTCACAATATTTAACGACCTCTACCTCTTTCACCCCTTTCATGGAATAAAACTCAAAATAATGAAGAAATGACCTAATTTTGAAATTCCTCGATTCCAAATGCTTAAAAACGATATATAACGCTATATATACAATATAACCTCTATAATTTTCTCCCTGGCCCCATTCAACTTTGTTATGTTTTTCTATAAATATTTATGCAAAATATTTGTTTTTATCTATTAAAACTACACAAATTTTGTCAAGCCCCACCTCTTTTACCTTTTTCGGCTTAAGCGATATTGTTGGCAACTATAGGCTTCATCTCCGCATTTGTCATATATATCTCAAGTTTGAAATTGATATCTCATCTCGTTCCAGAGTTATCGTGCCAACAGACCGGCAGACAGACAGACAGACCGATGGAAATAAGTGTCTATATTTTTCGTGATCTAAGAACCCTAAAACGTGAAGAAAGCCAAACATCTCTTATTGTAATTTTTTCACAAATACAGTTTGTCAAGTTAGTACGTGAGTTCGATAATTCCTTTTTGGTAGATGCGATTCTAGAGATTCAACAAAAAATCAATAGAGGAAACCTTTGTCTACGACACATTTTGGCAAAAGTATTAGACGACTCCGAACTTTGGTCGAAATCACGTAAAATCCAAAATGAGTCACTTGTTTACGCCTTGGTTCGAGACAGTCGTTCTTTGTTCCCATCCAAAGGGGCCTAAAATGACACATTCCATGATCACTCAATAATTTAAAAATCAGTACTGTTTGCGAAGAAGTGGATAAATCATTTCAACGAGACGACGAATGTCGACAACTTGCCAAAACGTGGCTGGGCAGGCAAAGTCACTCTGAAAGTCGAAAAATGAATCGTGTCTTTGTTTTCATGGGACCCGAAATTGACGCTGCGTCAAGTAGCGAAAAAATTAAGATAATTGGGTTTGAATGTGTCCTATGAGACCATTTGACAACATCTTCGTGCTCGTGATGTTAAATTCCGAAGGACGTTGAAGAAATTTTTGCTGGGCGAAAATCACGTCGCGAAGCGGCTCGCTTGGGCCCACAATAAGATATTAAGCAAAGTGTCCACTTGAGACAAAATGGTCTCGAGAGCAGTCTCGAGACCAGACTCACAAATGTATATGTACCTGAGAGCACTCTCAGAGACAAACCGATGCGAGTATCAGACACTGCACGTGTCACAAGTGGACATATTCATTCTTGCTCATGAGACTTAGTCACCAGTCTTCCGTCATTGTTTGAAGAGCTGAGACCCCGACTGGAGAATTTAAATAACCAATTAATTTTTTAAAAATGAAAGATAATCGCGAGTGGACTGACGAGGAAGTGTTCAAATTATTCGAACTTTATGAGGAGGAAGAGTTTTTATGGAACGTGAAACATAAACTTTATAGAAATTGCGAAAAAAAAATGGCAATGTACGAAGAATTTGCTTCGAAATTTGAAAATTGCAGTGGAAATGAAATTCAGCGGAAGATCCATAACTTACGCAATCAGGTATGTATAATCCTCTAAAATTATTATTAACATTACTATTTAAATTGACTTTTTAGTCAATAGTCAAATATATTATTTTCAGGTTTCTCATGAACTGCAAAAGATAAAAAAATTGAAGAGTGGTGATGGTGCTGATGACAGGTATGACAGTAAATGGAAGTTTTTCACTGCATTACAGTTCATTTTACCCAACTTCACACCCACAACATCGACTTCAAACATGGTAAGTTAATATAATTATTGCTATGTTTCATAATGAAATTTTATTTATCATAAAATTACAAATAAAAAAATTCAAATTAAACAAAGTGATTAGGTACTAAATTTAAGCAATTAAACGATATTGCCACTGATCTTCACCTGCAGTTGTCATGAAGTATTCTTTAAACTCATCTCTCACATCTTTTTGAGAGATTGCATAATTTCGCTGCTGGCCTCTCTCTAGTGGAAAAAACGATCCTTGTGGTGGGGGTTCATTCCGCCATTCGCCATTTACAATTTCATGTGTATTAGGATCTTCAAAATCAACTGAACAAGGGTTCAAATAATTTTTTGAAGTACATATTAAAAAGTTATGCAATGCACATATTGCCAGAGTAACATCTATTACTTTATTAGGTGCTAAATTTATTGGTTTTCGGATAACTCTGAATTTACTTGACATAATGCCAAATACATTTTGTATTATACGACGAGCTCTGCTTAATCTGTAGTTGAAAATTCTGTTTGGTGCAGGTTGATTTCGATACCCGTAGGGCTTTAATATATACGATGTCATAGCAAAAGCATCGTCAGCTACCATTATGTATGGCACTGGCAAACATCTTTGGGGCAATGCTTCTGGTTCGGGAAGTGAAAATTGCTTGCTTTCCAAAGCATCGTGCAGGGAGCAGTTTGTAAAGACACCTCCATCAGAAATTCTACCATTGCAACCAACATCAACGTAAATTAATTTATAATTGGCATCTGCGACTCTCATCAAAACTATGCTGTGTGTACCCTTATAGTTATAGTAAAGGCTTCCACAGTTCTCAGGTGCCACCATTGTAATATGCTTTCCGTCAATAGCTCCGAAACAATGTGGAAATTGCCATTTTAATTCAAATTGATCTGCATATTTCTTCAACTCTTCAGCACTTGAAGGATACTGAAATAAAAAAATTTACTTGTATTTTTCTATTTTTCTATGCATAAAAGTTGATACAACATAGTATATTAATTGCGCTTTGAACTTTTCAGAATAATATTCCCGAAAACATGAACATCTCACAGGATGAGTCCATACAAAATGAGCCCACACAAGATCAAAAAAGAAAACGTATTAGCAAAGCAACATCAAGAACTCAAGAAGATGATAACATTCTGAAGGAAGCAATAGAAATTATGAAGAAGCCAAAAGACGATTTCGATCGCTTTGGAGAATACGTAGCGTTGGAGCTAAAAAGTCTAAAATCGGATTATTACAGAGGAATATTAAAAAGTGAGATTCGTAAAGCGATATTAAATATTTCTGATATGGATGAAAAATGCTACTGGTCCACTGCATCCTATTCAAGTGCAAGTACTTCATGCAGTACGCCAATTGCATCACCACGCATTGTTGTTGACAACTTTTCTCAACAAAATATTGAGACTCAAACAACCCAAGATTTTTACAATAGTTCATATTCACTAATTAACATGCCTTAATTTGTAAAGTTTCTGTTATTATACTTCTATAATTAAAGTTGTTTTTTAATTTATACATACCCTTAAATATTCTTCCTTTAAATGATGATAGATGGCTTTACACACTTCGGGAACTATTCTTCCTATTGTACAAGGTGGAATGCGAAAAAGGTATTGCAAACTACAATAAGCATCTCCTGAAAGTTCATTTCAATATAAAAATGTAATGTTCTAGAGAAAAATATTTGTACATTCGCTTGAAAGGCTTACCTGAAGCCAGAAAACGAAGTGTGACCATTAATCTATCATGGACTGGAATCGCATCACGTAACTTTGTATCTTACTTTACAATATCGTGTTTTACCAAATTTAAAACCAATTCAAATTGAACTGCAGACATCCTAATGAAATTTTTAAACTGTTGTGCATCTTCCAACCGCAACTCGTTCACAAGTGTTGAAGAAGCTCCCAATGCATTTCGTCGATCCACCCATTTTCTTAGCCAACACGCCTTTTTCTTCACTTCCCGTTTTTTTCATAATTTTATGCACAATTAGAAAGGCTAGGATTTGGCATGAATCCATTTTGAAAAAAATAAATCTCAAACTAGCAACCAAGTCACAGAATCGACTGAGACTTGAGAGTAAGCTCACAAGTATACACAAAATTTCCTGATCTCGAGACTGCAGTGACTGTCGAGTCTCCAACTGCTGTCTCGAGAGCGCAAGTGATCTCAAATGGACAACACTTCGGAACTAATCTCGAGACTTTCTCTCGAGACTTTGTCTCAAGTGGACACTTTACTTAAGAGTGGCCCTCACAATCGCCGGATGCTAAACCTATTAAAAACGTTTGGTCTCTTGTAAAGAGAAAGCTCAGAGGAAAGACCCTGAGGACTATGACTCAGTTGTATAGCGAGATTGGAAAAATTTGCAGAGTAGGCAGAAAATCTCGTCGACAGCATGCCTCGAAGATGCCAGGCGACTATTGATGCAGGAGGCGATTGGACAACTTGCCAAGGTAATTGCGTCGTTGCTAACACACCAAAGAATATATTGATAGCAAAAAATGTTCTCGAAACACATTTTTTCAAAAATACTAGCGGTAACCTTCTTACTTGACAGACTGTACAACACTTTTTTTTAAGCAAAGAAAATAAAAATAAAGAAAGATACAATAAATTTGAATAAATAAATCATATATACGAGTAAGTTACGCAATAAAATAAAAGTATATATAGGTGTACTATAAATCTTGAATGTTATTTAACATACGAAGGTCTAAATGATGTTGGAAAATAACATGTTTAACGTTTTACTGATATAAGCATAAAAAACCGTATTCTTTTTGGAGAGACAACCGTACTTATTCTGATTTAGAAATCTTACCCTTCGTCAGCAATATTGACCGAGTGATTTTGTCCGAAAGTGCGTTTTTGTAGCCTTTGAATGACGAATATAAAATTTATTTATATTTCTGTTACAAGCAATGACGTTACAGCTTTACAATTGGTTGACTTTTGTTGCCAACTGCCTACGCTTAATGTTACAGCTTAAAATTTAAGTCATTACTCTTAACATATACTATCCATTCTATCAGTAGGGCATACATAAGTCAGAGCTCGATTAAACGACGTTAACCCGTGCCGCTCGTCGCTCAAAGTTTGAAAAAAAATCCAAATTTTTGGCCAAAAAGCTGACATATGGAGCCATAACTCCAGAACGGTAAATAATAGAAACACGCTTAATATCTCAAAAGAAAGCTAATGTTGTTCTTCAAAATTTATATTCTATACATAATTGTTGTTATTTTAAGTCAAACCGAGTTACAACAGCCTTTAGCCCCAAAAACGTGACCTGGTACCAGTAGGAGCCAGTTTGGGAGTATTCTAAGAATTTTACGGGTTTTTACATAATGTGTCTCGGAATTAACATTTTTTTGTTAAAAAGTATTTTGGAACTCAATTTTCAAACATAAAGAGCCTTTTGTTCAAATTTAATCTTTTATTATATGGGGATTACCTGACTAGATCAAAGAAAGACCCGTTTCACAGGTAAAAAAGGAGGGTGAATCTAATTTCTATTTTAGGGATGGTGATTTTACTTCAGCGAACAACCGACCTTTTATTTATTCAGTTTAGTTTCTAAAGTGCCTTTGAGCTGGTTAGATCGAACAATTATCTAGTGAAGATATTTTAAGACACTGAAGAGGACAGCATCTACCAGGAACTTGAGAGCTTGGAGGAAATGGACATCCCTGAAGAAGCTGCAGAAGATCCAGGACCATCTGAGAGCAAGAGGATGAAAGTTTCATTTGCAAGGGGCGTTAAAGAGATTTTAAACATGAAATTGTCCATTTTATTAGATCGATGTAAGTTATCCGACAGAAATGCCACGAGAATTTTAATAGCTACTATAGAAGCACTAAACCTTGACCCTCTTGAGTATAAAGTCTCGAAAACTTTATTACATGATAGAAGGCAAATGTTCAGAGAACAATATAATAAAAAAATTTTTGATAAAGTAAACATTCCTGAAAAAGAGCCCGTGGTTGTCCATTGGGACGGTAAACTTTTACCGGGTGTTTTAAAAAATGAACAATGTGAGCGATTAGCTATAGCTATTTCATATGGCAAAAAGGAACAGCTGCTGGGAGTTCCTGTAACAGCAAACAGCTCTGGAGAGGAGCAAGCCGTAGCCGTATATGAATGCCTACATGAATGGGGTCTTCTCAACATCGTCAAGGCGATGTGCTTCGACACTACAGCATCCAACACGGGAAGACTCAAAGGAGCATGCGTCATATTGGAGCAAATGTTAGGAAGAGAATTGTTATACCTAGATTGCCGTCACCAAATCTTGGAAATTCTGTTAAGAGGCGTATTCGACACAAAAATGGGATCAACCACTGGACCTCATCCAGACATTTTCAAGAGATTCCTCACTGCGTGGCCCAAGATAGACAAAGGAAAATACGACACAGGTATCAGTGACAATCTAATACAAAAGCAGCTAACTCCAGAAGTAATTGCAAATGTTACTGCTGAATTCGAGACCAAATTAACTGAGAGCCGCCCCAGAGATGACTACAAGGAGCTATTGCAGTTGGTTCTCGTATTTGTTGGATCACTAGACGGCAATGTTGTGGGTTTTAGAACTCCAGGAGCCATTCATCACGCTAGGTGGATGGCAAAGGCTATTTACTGCTTAAAAATGTTCATTTTTCGTCGTCAATTTAAGATGTCTAAAGAAGAAGAAAGTTCTGTTCGTGCCATTTCTGTTTTCCTAGTTAAAATTTATTGTAAAGCTTGGTTCAATGCTCCAAAAGCTCATCTTGCACCAAAGCAAGATTTAGGTATTTTGCATAGTCTGTTAGACTATAAAGAATGTGACAACGACACTGCAGAAATAGCCCTGACCAAATTTTCGAACCATTTGTGGTATTTGAATGCAAAGTTGGTGGGATTATCGTTTTTTGATCCCACCATTACAGACGATGAAAAGTTGTTAATGGCTAATAAATTGCTCAGTAGCACAGATGACCCATCACAGCACGCTAGGGTTGTAAATCCAAAAGTTAGGAAAGAAAACTTAAAAGAGGTAGTTGATGGAGGATTGGAAAATTTACTTACCAAAGAAACGTTTACATTCTTTGACCAATTTAATATAAAAACAGATTTCCTAAGACAACATCCAAACACCTGGCCTCAAAATAATGACTTCCAAGAAGGATTGAAAATTGTCAAAACATTAAAAGTAGTTAATGATATGGCTAAGCGTGGTGTTAAATTAATAACCGACTTTAACGACCTTCTGACAAAAGATGAAGACCAAAAGCAATATGTCCTGCAAGTTGTAAATAAATGCCGAGCATTATATCCTGACGTTTCAAAAACTACTTTAACAAAAGCTCTAAAATAGATTAGATAACTATGTAAAATTATCAACTCATGTAGGTACTTCGTCTGTATCTTTTCTGTGTCTGTTTTGTATGTATTATATACCTAATTTTTATATTTTAAAATAAAAAATGTCATTAGACTTATCAGTATTGCTTGTTTTTTTATTATATTTCTACTTTAAACTCAAAAATATACCAAAAAAAGCAAAATTTATCACTTAATAACAAAATATACGAAGTATGCTCCTAGTGGTACCAAGTCACGTTTTTGGGGCTAAAGGCTGTTGTAACTCGGTTTGACTTAAAATAACAACAATTATGTATAGAATATAAATTTTGAAGAATAACATTAGCTTTCTTTTGAGATATTAAGCGTGTTTCTATTATTTACCGTTCTGGAGTTATGGCTCCATATGTCAGCTTTTTGGCCAAAAATTTGGATTTTTTCAAATTTTGAGCGACGAGCGGCACGGGTTAACGTCGTTTAATCGAGCTCAAATTTCGGCTATCTCAATATCTGGAAAGGGGAATCGTTTTGTGGGATCCAGACGAACAAGATTCCGACATTTTTTTCCCCCTCTATGAGAGCCGGTCACTCTAATATATATATATATATATATATATATATATATATATATATAATATATATATATATATATATATATATATATATATATATA
This sequence comes from Pachyrhynchus sulphureomaculatus, assembly GCA_019049505.1. Lineage (NCBI taxonomy): Eukaryota > Metazoa > Arthropoda > Insecta > Coleoptera > Curculionidae > Pachyrhynchus > Pachyrhynchus sulphureomaculatus. The sequence goes on along the minus strand of CM032448.1, from coordinate 111,840,742 downwards.
CTTAAGACTGTTTCACGTTATGAATTAAATCGAATAACATGACCTGTCAAAAAATAAGAACCATTCTCTACAACCTTCGTTATCTCTTCATGAAATGTTCACTGTTCACATCCTTATTCATAGTATTATCGACTAGAAAGTTCAACGACTGCAAACTGATGAGCAAAATAATCTGAGTTCAGCCTTGTCAGTACATCATTTGGAACGCTGGCACCAATATGGTAAGGCCTTCTTATACAATATTATAGCCGGTGATGAATCTCGATGTTATTACGAACCGGAATGCAAATGTTAAAATATGCCGTAAAGCGTGCCGAATCTCTAAAGAGAAAAAATATCCATCTTATAATTCAGAAGAAAAAGTAATGATGACTGTTTTTCTTTATTATGAAAGTGTACTGTATAGAATGCAAGTGTTTCATGTGATCTGTAGCATATTACTGACTTAGCCACACTCTTTTAGATCAAGATTTAGAGTTTTGAACATTTTTGAAAAATGAAGCCCCAGTGACAACACTAGTATGCAATTTTCACTATTTGGCAACCACAACAAATTTTCTTGATAAAAGTAAGTTTCCGGTTGTCCCTAAGACCGTTTAGTAAACTCACGACTCAATCGATCAATGATCTTATGGCTTTAATTTCTGAATTAATTGGATTTCATGTGAACAATTCGAGCTTAATCTTGTTTCAAAATACACGTCCCGATATATTACAATTTAAGCGTAATTACTGCTATAATTTAGATTTTTAAAAATAAAAAATTAAATTAAATCTTTTATTTTTGTTTAGTGTAAGCTTATTTCATTTAAATTAGTTTTGTACTATCTGTTTAGTTATATCGATATTTTCTGTTAACTGACATTTTGATTTGTTTTTACTAACTAATGGAATATCATCTGCCTTCCTTACAAGCCTACCTCTGGACACTATGGTATTCTTAACTGATGGGTTGTGAATGACAGGAGTTGAATCGGCAGAGACAGGTGTTGATATGGAAACTGCAGGTGTACGAAAGACCTTTCGAAAGATAAACTACAGTTTTTGGCTTTTGTTGTGTCTTGTATTAAAAAGGTAGTCACATGCCATGAGCAGGCGGTATATATCTATTCTGACTGCCACATGGCACACAAGATGACTGCTAAACCCCGAACACTAATATGAGAGTGCAGAAATCTCTGAATGAGTTAGCTAGGTAGAACCTGGTTCAGCTCTTGTGTATCCCAGGATATGGGAGGGTCCAGAGTAAAAAAGTGGTGAATAGACTGTCGAGACTCGAAGGTATGTCTCCTTTTCGAGGAGCTAAACCAGCTTTGGGTATATCCAGAAGACAGATGAGACCTTCTCTCAATAAACGGGCCGGTATAAGCTCGAGAAAGCGTTGGGAGTCCAGAGGGCAGGCAGTAGGATATTGTATCGTGGTTAGGAACAGCGCGCCCGGAGTGGTTGGTGAATTTTGTGAGTCATTGTAGGCTGAGAAAGCGTTTAGCATTTCTAAGGATGGAAGGTGACCAAACATGTCCTGGGTACCTGGAAGATAAGGAGGCGCCGCTTAACTTAATCTACGCACGTGGGACGCTTTGAAGACAGGGGTACGAGGCCTTCGGAACAATATTGTTCCAAAGGGAGGAGGCCGGCACCCTGGTGTGCGATGAATTACTGACTTTTTTGATCAGATCCGTGAGGTTTTGCGACGTCTTGGTGGTTAGGTTGGTTTGAGAATACTTTCTAAAGGCTGGTAAAAAGGATCCTTGCTAGGTGCTAAACCTCCCTATAACTACTACTATTGCCATCTGCAAATAATTCAGTCGAATTATTTTCATTACCGGCTCTCAAATTATTTGTGTAAACCAAAAAAAAATTGATCCCAATACAGAACCACGCAGGACACCATATAAAATAGTTTCTACATAAAAAGTTTTATTACTAAGGTAAGTAAGTATATTACGTTCTATGGTTCAGATATGGTTTAAGTAGCTCCATACTTACTTAAATTGTCAAATTTATAAATCACCATTTTTTTTGTGGTTTACACACTCGAAAGCATTTTGTAAGTCACGGAACGTCATGGAGTAGATAAATTTGAACCAACAGCAACATTTCGGTAAACAACAGCTACGTTTGCTTCAGTTTGAGAAGAAATTGCCCTTCGAATTCTTTGGTTATCGTGAAAAGTGTAACTGGTCCGAAAATGTTCACCGATGTGATAAATTTATCATCCACTTGATCAGCTATGAAGACTATATATCGGTTGAAGCGCACGAAAAATTTCTTTCACAGAAATATTTTTCTACAATTTAATACCAATGCTGAAGTGTTAAGTGTTGTACCAGGGCAATGGTCATTATTTAAAAGTCGGATTTCTTTTTAAATTCGTACTTTAGAAGAGTCCATTTTGCGTGTATTTATGCATGTGCATACAGTTCCCTAACCGTATGACTACTCAAAGCTTGCTTCAGGGGCGTGAGCGTAGCTACCTAGGAATTGTAAAATTTTAAATCGTGTAATTGTATGACTCTCCATGGGTAAAAATTCCTTCCGTTCTGGCGTATGTTGACGACATATTATTATAGCGTCGCTTCAACGAGTAGCACCTAACCCGAAGCAACATACTATGTAGGCTCTTACCCTCCCCCACCTTCACACTCAGTTCTCCCAACTGTGAGAAAAGGTGCAAAGCTGAAGTCTGGAGGAACACGCTTTAGGTACGTAATAAAGACAAGATATCTTCTGAACATATATTCAATCTACGTATTCTCTTAACATGTGGTCAAAATGTATAAAAATTTAGTTATTATGAAACATAATTTTTACAATTAATCATATATTTTTACTAATCTTTCCTTATCAGGACTTTCTCGAAACGAGAGAATATTTTAAAGAGAGTTTTGTTAATTAGTTGTGTTCAGTAATAAAATTTCATAAGTTTCACTCTGGGATAGAAACAATCTCTCGCCCTACCTTATAGTCACTCATAAGGAAACTCTTTTGAATTCCAGGTGTTAAAGAATCTTAATATGTTATATTGATTGTTGTCAACATATCTGGAACGTACACATCTTTTTCTTACCGGTTTATCTTTCCCTTGAGTAACTTCTTTGGCAATACTATAGCACTACTAGTCTAATACCTACTCTGTCTCTTCACTCAAATAACAAAGATGGTACAGCAATTTTGTCGGTATTACTCGCTAAGATGTTTACAGCTTGGGGACGCCCTAGATATGTCGTTCTCTCAGTTGGCAACAAGCAATACATTCAGATTTTGTAGTAACCAGGCAATTCAAAAGCCTTCAACGACTTGTAAATGAGTGGGGTAATGGAAATAAGTATAAAAGAGGACGAGAAATATTTACTAACCTAGGAATTGTAAATGATCATGTAGAAAGGGGCGTGAAGTTTACAAAACTGTAACCGGCCATAAATAGTATCTCAAAAAAGTTATTGTAAACACTCCCGCTTTAAGGAAGTCTATCTTCTTCCTGTGCCTTTTTCTCCATTAAAGATTGGCGATAATTGCAACAAAATTTTCTCAATTCTCAGCTGTTCCTATTGGAGTTTCTACATTTATGCTTGCCCAATCCCTAATATACTACATCCAATATATTTGTCTTCTACCTGGGCCACATTTCTCTTCGACATTGCCTTTAGTGATAAGACGTAATAACAGGTATTTACTATTTCTGAGTATATTGTTCAAAATATGAAGCCTTCCGTAATTTAATAATACAAAATTCACGTTCTCTATTAACTCTGGTTAGGACAAATTCATTGGTTACGTGTTCAATCTAAGAAATTGTTAACATTCGTCAACCCACATTTCAAAGGCCTCCATATTCCTCATTGCTGTAAGTTTCATCGTCCAGGCCTCCATGCCCTATAACAGAACGAACTGAGTAAATGTAGCAGTTTTTTTTATCGTTCACCGTTTTTCATATCCTAAGGATATCGGCGAGGATATCGTAATATCCGTCACCGTTGTCGAAGTGCCGAAAAATACATTTGTATTTTACGGCGCCTTTTAGATAACGCTGTAGTGCTGCCACGGACGTTATAGCATATCTGCAACAACTATTACCATGAGGTAACGTGTATTCGGTGCCAACGTCTTATTACAGAGAAATCGCTTCATTCTAGAGAAGACATTCCGGGCATACTCTATCATCTCTCTTACCTCCACGTCTGAATACAAGTTTTCGGTAAACCAACATAATAGATATTTGAACTTATTGCTCTATGGAAATCTATACTTAACAAAAATAGAGCACGTTAGTAAAAAATATGACAAATAGTAACAGTTACGTTTCCAAGTGTTAAGTTGGTCAGACGGAATGAATGTATAGTTGGTCGTCATTACTTAACTCTGACATGTTGAATTTCATTTTTGGACTTTTCCTCAAAGCTCGGATCACCGAGAGTAGATGGTAAAGGAAAGGAACGCTCTGGCAGTATCGTTAATTCTCACCAGTCGCTGGGTACTGTGGTGATGCTACGTTTGAGCATGAAAGAGTCGAAATAGGCACAAACGATATATATTTTCACCATTAATGAGATGGTACAATTACTAGTTAACCCTAAAAATGTCTTGTACCAGCATTCTATAACCTTAGCCAGTTGTATTTATGGTCGACTCCTAGAGTACGGTTATGACTAGTGGCATATAGAGGAGTAATTGCATACATGAATACTTAACAACCATTTTAAAATCACGCTTCTGAATTCTCAATTTTGACAAATAACCATTATCATAACATAATATGGTGATGTGCCAAACACCACTAAATACAAATGTCGGCGTCCTAAGAGCACTGAACTAAAAAAACCGACATGGCCGGCACATTATTTTTTAATACTGGTATCTGGCAGTTTGTTTTTCAAATACTATGAAGTAGTAACACAAACTTTGACTTTGTCTAAAGGAGAAAACATACATTTGCTTTTAAACATTGTATTAGATTACGTGGAAGCATTAAATTATCCGTATCTCGTACAAAGTTATCCATAAAACCAGAACTTATTTTAAACTTCTTGATGTTGTTTTCGTTAGAACACTAAGTGGCATGTAAAACTCGAATAGAATATCCTCTAAGTTTAAACTAACTAATAAACGATGACATAAACTTTTGATGCCGCAACTCAGTTAAATTAACTTCATAGTTGGATTTATACTCTGTAGCGGTGAAGAATGCATTTACAAATTACTGAATTTTCTTCTTTTGTTTGGATTAAAACCCAAGATAAGATTTTCACGGATGGTGGAATGTAATACATTAAAATTCCTGGTTTCAATCTGTTCGTCTAACAATGAATTTGCACAACGTTTCGCCAAAATCTCATTTGGCATTTTCAAGTGCTTTTGCTGCTGCTGTTACTCGATACTGTGTTCTTGCTGCTCCTGTCGCTCGCAGCTAACTGTATATATATATATATATATATATATATATATATATATATATATATATATATATATATATATATATACACATATATACATATATACATATATATATATATATATATATATATATATATATATATATATATATATATATATATATATGTAAATATACAGGGTGTTACGAAATTCACTGTATATATTGAAACGGGTGTCTTGTGGGGTCATGTAGAAGAACACATTCTTTTTCCAAATTCGAAAATTAAAAAAAAAAGACACAACGAGATTTTACCGCCAAACCAACCCACACCTGAAAGGCCGCCATTGTACGAATTTGCTCAGGCGCAGGCCTGTGTTGCCAAACATACGATTTTCTTCAACACTTATAAATTTTCAAATTTCAGGTAATATTAATCTAATAACAAAAGAAAGAAATACTAGAAAATACCTAGAAAAAATAATATTTAAACATAAAAAAGAAATAATTTCTTGGTAACTAGCGCGAATAATTAGATCATTTATGGTAACAGCTGTTGGGGCAAAAAAAAAATTTCAATTAGGTTTTACTTTTAACTTTCTCAAGATTAATACCGAACTGGTAAACTACTTGTAAGAAATGTAAGGTTTTTTTTAATGTTAAAATAAAAAAAACAAGAGGGTGTTGTCACTTAGCCACTATCAGGCAGAGAGAGCCACTAAAAAGCTACCAACAAAGCCACCCATGCCGACAAGGAATTCTTTGTTGTCGGCGTCGGATGCTGACAATAATTCCTTTATTGGTCTTAGAATAAAGTAGAGCCGTCATTTTTACAATCAAGCAAGTACCAATAACAGCTGATACGTTTGAGTGACTTGTACTTGAAGAGAAGAGCCGTTTACTGGCAGTAGGAGAATCCAGTCCTCCACGCATTATAAAAGATTTTAGATTGCGGGTGGGAAACTTTCCTTTATCTAGCCTATCTCTTTCGGATTATCACCTTTCTGATCTCTACAACACTAACTGACAGATTCTCAGTTCAAGCACGTTGAATAGATTGAGAAAACCTAGATGAATTAATCGCGTTGAAATAACCATCATTTTTCTACTCTGGAATTCTACAATTGATAGATAGATAGAATTGGTAAAAATATGTAGAAAACGAAGAAGAGTTAGGTTTTTTATTATAAATAAATCTTAAGAAATATATTATTACAGTTAATTGGTCGAATTCTTGGCAGGTATAATACTGTGATGGTCCCTGCAGTAGGCTACGCTTAAGACATGGTCTACCAAATAGTAAGATTTCTCTAAACAAATTGCTTTAACCCTATTTCTAAATATTGCATAGGGTTACTTATATGAAAAGGCAAGTAGTCATATATTTTGACTACAATATCTTTCACTCTGAATCCTCCCCTCTGAAATATGAGTATCTGTGACACTATATATCTAAAAAGGGCAAGGAGACCTTGCCAAAGAACTACCGACCAGTCGCACTACTTTCAATAATATCGAAAGTCATGGAAAAGGTTATCAATTAGCATCTTCTAAAATATCTTGAAGGATTCAACATTATTAGCGATCACCAATATGGCTTTCGTAAAAATAGATCAACAGAAGATCACACATTTTTGGAACAACGCAATTGAACACTTCGGAGAATCTCGAGCGGTTGCTCTTGACATATCCAAGGCATTCGACCATGTTTGAGACGATGGACTGTTGGGTAAGCTACGCTTTTATGGTATGTCTGAAAAGTTCTGTTTGTGGCTCTCATGTTCTTTACGAGTGGCAGTCGACGGATTTCTTTCTTACAGCTGTACTATCAACGCCGGTGTGCCTCAAGACTCCATACTGTCTCCTACTCTCTTTCTTATGAACATTAACGGTCTGTTGGAAAAGACCGGGATCCAATCTACAGCTTTGCAGATTACAGTACGAACCTGGAAGAAATTCTATCTTGGGATGACAATAACCAAGTGGAATTTAACGCTACAAAAACTCAGGCGGCAGTTTTTTCTTAAAAAGTTAACGTTGCTGAACCCAACATAGTTATGTCGAGGCACTCCATTCCTCTAACATCGTCACTTAATTTGTTGGGCGTTAATTTGGGAGCAAATATGACCTGACATGAACATGTTGCAGGCATAGCAAGAAGAGTTTCTCAAAAGTTGGGAATATTATTTCGAACCAGAAAGCTTTACACTTCACAACAACTGTTAATTCTTTACAAAGCTCAAATTCGACCAACTATGGAATACTGCTCCCATGTTTGGGGCTCCGTTCCCAAACATACACTGCATTCGTTGGATTCTATTCAGAGAAGAGCTGTTCGTTTGACTGGAGACCCGGAACTAACCGGCGGCCTTGATTCGCTGGAACATCGAAGAACGGTTGGCGACTTTTCTACAAGTATTTTCATGGAAAGTGTTCTAAGGATCTATCCCGCTTAATTCCTTCCAGAGCGGTGCAAGTTAGAAATACACGTCGCGCTAATAATTCACATCCTTATGAGGTTCAACTTGTTACTCCTCGTACAACGCTTTTCAAGCAGTCTTTTGTATGGAGAACAACATCCCTTTGGAATAATTTGCCCAGGACTGTGTTTCCCACCGAGTAAAATTTACGACGATTCAAAAACAATGTGAATTGCTTTATCCGCACACATTTCCCTCCTGTAGCGCTTTAGCGACTTCCCTGCAGACCCATAAAAAAAAAAAATAGTAAATACCTCGGCCTCATCATTAAACTCCTAAGTTGATTCTATAGAGCCTTACAAGCCGTTAGAAATATTTGTAGGACTACAATCGATCAAATATGACCTAACTAATCCAATTTTTTTTTTGTGTTGGACGAATGACTAAAAATAACATAACTCTAAGTTTTAGTGTACTTATGCTTTTGTCCCGAGATCTCTCCAGTTGAGTAAGCAAAACTAAATAAAAAGCCCTTATTTGGCTTTCTTTTTACCTACACAGTAATGGCAAAATACTTATATTTTCAGTTTATAAAACTGGTAATAAAAATTGGATAAAAGTAGTTTTATTTAAAGAACTTAAAAATAAATTGGTCTTTTCAATCGCCATTTGTCTGATACAATGCCTTCGTTGGTTGGTTCTTTATTATATAGAGGGGTCCATTTTTCAATAAATGTGTCCTCAAAATATATTGTTACAGAGTAACGTACTGTCACTGCGACCTTCTTTTTCTTAACACAAAACATAATTCACTGAAATGTTTCTTTCTATTTTTTTCACGTTAAAAATGAAACATATTTCCAACACACAAAACAGATCTAATATTTTTATTTTAGAAATTTATGCGCAGGCAACAAATTTTCAGATAACTTTTAGGTATGGAGTTAAAATATAAAGTAGATTTTTTCCACTTTTAGGATGATTTTTGAAAGATTAAAAAACTGTTTTATCTCGACAGCTTATTTTCATATAAAATCTTTTTTTTTATGGATCTAGCACACGTGCTGCAGGGAAGTCCCTAAAACGCCCCCGGAGCGGCATGTGAGCGGAAGAAGTGATTCACGTTGTTCCTAATCAACACACACACAAACAACAACAAAATCAATCTGCTACTTTATAGCTCAGTTGACAGAGGCAAATTTTGACGAAAAACTCTCATTAAATGCTAACAGGGCGCGTTTTGGCATACAAGTAGTTTTTTTGGACGCAGAATACGATAAAAAAAAGTTTGCTTTTCTAACATGTATGCTAATCCTACAAAATCCAAAATAACATGAAAAATTGATTTTTTCGCAAATATCTCGAAAAATAAAAATTAATAGCACCACATGAAAAGACGGGAAATTCTACAAGAAAATAGTATATAGATTATTTTTTTTTATAGTTTTACCGTAATTCAAAAAAAAATTAAAATAAAATGGATGCTTCCAACATTTATGATTAAATTAACATTTCTGTATGCCGCTAAATATTTTGAAATTTGCTATTAAGGAGTTTCTCAGGGTGCTTATTAAGAATACGATGACGGATTTGAAAAATTCAAAATCGCGAATCCAATATTAACGCCATTAACAAAATTCCTTCGAGTAATTTAGAATTTTTGTGTTTTCAATAACTCTTTTCTTTGTATCTGGATGTTTAAAGGAAATATAAATACTTTGTACTTAAAGCTCAGACTTTTATCTTTCATTTCCCACCTTTAAATAGACTTTTTTTTATAGTTATTGTAAAACAACTGAAAATAGACGAAGTCCATATTTCAGCAGGTTATCAGCTGTTCTCTTACTCATCAAATCCATCCTCAGATGCATTTTGCCGTATCACGGCTCTTCAGTCAGGCTAGGATTGACAAAAAAGAGAACATAATTTACTGGTACTTATCCCAGAAGTTACGGAGTACTACGGTAGGATACAACGAGCATTGACTGTGTCAACCACTCTGCCGGCTCGAAAGCTGCTGTAACAGCTTTCCATGGCGTAAGAGTTATGCTTACTTAGTTCAATTCGTTGTATCCTACCATCGTACTTTTTTATTTTAAGTTTAAGTTGGATGTATTAATCATTCAAAGCAAAAAATACATTTATCATGAACATTTTTTTAAGAGTAAAATTACAAAAAAAAAAATAAAGTTTTTTTTAAGTTTTTAATGATTATCTAGTATTAAATATACTTTTAACCAAGTTGGGAATGTGGAATCTTTGGCACAATGATACTACTCAGTATATATCACCACTACACCAAACACTTTATTTTTACACTCGACGCGCGTTTCGCTAACCATGTTAGCTTCATCAGGAGCGATGATTGACTAAAGCTAAACTATAAATCTACCCTATTTATACTTAGCCTAACCCTTGAATTACTCAAGCGGAACTAATGACATAGGCAAGGCCGTCAGCTCCGATCAAGTAACCAGTAGAGGGGACTATAAGGAATAGGCCCTCTGTCTTTATTTAAACTACTTTTACATTTTATGATTTCCGTACTTTCGTATGCGTTCAACAATCTCCTATCAGATACATTTTTTATTAATTTTAGATTATCTAATGTTACAGTATGATCAGCTTCAAGGGCATGTTCGGCAATGCTAGACTTTTCTGTTCTACTGTATTTTAAGTGTGCTAAATGTTCTTTAAATCGTGTTTTACTTGACCTTCTAGTTTGCCCAACATACTTTTTGTCACAATCATTACAACTTATTTCATAAATTCCACTTTTCTCATAATTAGGAATCTTATCTTTGGGATTTTCTAAGATATTCCTCAGATTGTCTGATGACTTATAGACTAAGGTGAGGCCTACCTTATTAAATACCTTATTGAGTCCCTTGCTAATGTAGCAATGTAAAAGTAGTTTAAATAAAGACAGAGGGCCTATTCCTTATAGTCCCCTCTACTGGTTACTTGATCGGAGCTGACGGCCTTGCCTATGTCATTAGTTCCGCTTGAGTAATTCAAGGGTTAGGCTAAGTATAAATGGGGTAGATTTGTAGTTTAGCTTTAGTCAATCATCGCTCCTGATGAAGCTAACATGGTTAGCGAAATACGAGTCGAGTGCAAAAATAAAGTGTTTGGTGTAGTGTTGATATATACTGAGTAATACTTTTAACTGTAACTAAAAAAAAATTGTCAGACCTTTTTGCCCATTTCGTACTTCTTTGAACATAAAATTGCCGGCGACGCACTGTAGCAGGCAAATTTTCAAATAACACCACTTAATTTTTAAATAACACAGACAATATGGGTGTTTTTAATTACTTTTATATTGAATCTTAAGGTATAGTAATGATATACTATATTTTATTAAATATTTGTAATTTACTGTATGTTCGTTAAAATCATGCAAACAAAAATCATTATTATTATGCCATGTGCATACCAAAAAATACTGGTCAAAACCTTTCCAGCTATGGTTGTGCTTTTGGACACTTCGGCCGGCTTTCATGCGATTACAGTCATTCTGTGGACTACCTGTTGAACTCAGGCGTGTAGTGGTGGATCCATATTTCGTCCATTGTTATGAATTGATTCAAAAACTCATTTGGATTAGACTGAAACAGTGTCAAACAGCGTTCTGAATCTTCGACACGTTGCTATTTTCGATCAGTAGTAAGAGTGCGGAGCACCCATCAGGTACATAGCTTTTAATATGCAAATATACATGCAAGATATGCCTCACGTATTATGTTGATATCTTCACGATGTCAGCTATCTTTTCCGATTTCACTTGTGGAATTCGAAACAATATCACAGTAAACTCAATACAGTAGCGAAAGTGAGCTCCAAATTTTAACGGCGCATGCGTCGACGAGTCACTCGTTCAAAACGGCCGCTCATTGTTTACATCTGATCTTGGAATGGGTCTTTTGAAATATATTGTCGATCGTTTCTTCATGTGATTGCAGTTTATATGAATTTAAAGACAGCAGGAAGAGAGTTTGTATAAAAAGAGAATCAAAAACATTTGTAAGTGAAGAGAATCGAAAAGGTTGACAAACAATTTATATTTTATATAATCATGGGAAAAGGAGGTCATTGTTGTGCCGTTGACAATTGCAAAAATAATTCAAAAAGTACGTCGGGAGTGAATTTCTTCTTCTTCCCCAAACATGTGAAAGGTAAGTGACTTAATTAAAGAATACACAGCCCCACAAAAAAAAAAGTGGGGTATACTTTTGATGCGATATATCAGATCCGTAGTATTTTTGCCCGCTGATCACGAATCTGACGTCAGAATATCGCCATCAAATCTCAATTTTTTTCTAACCTCAAAAAATAGGTAAAAATTAGTAAAAATTAAGAAAAATATACTCCTAAAAAATTGATTCAAGCTTTTTCATAAATCCAAAGATATATTAATATGTATTCGGACACGCTAAGCTAATATTCATCGGTTGGATTAAGCCATACAGTTCTGTTTTCTTTCTAACCTCAATAAATCAGACAGATATAGTGCTTCTCGAATGCAAAAACGAATTCAAATTAAAATTCAACCGATTCTTACCAAATTTGGTACACGGGGTTTTTTTGGGTTGCTGATCATGAATCTGAGGTCGGATTTGCAAAATTCAAAATGGCGGATCCAAGATGGCGGACAAAATTTTTGAAAACCAACCGATTCCTACCAAATTTAGTATACAGTTGGGGAATCCTCAAACCTGATACTCTTAAACCCTAAACCCTGAAACCTTAGACTCCCACACCCTGTAACCTCAAAAAATAGACCTCGATAACCCTGTAACTTTAAAAATGAGACCCAATAAACTCAAAACCAGGACTTTTAAACCATATACTCTCAAATAGTAGACCCTTAAGCCCTAGAATTGCGAAGGTTAGACCCGCGCCTAACTTTCCTTTTTTTGGCTGTATCTTGTTCTTTTTTCCGCGAATGACCTATTCAAAGGCTTTCTGCCCAAACGCTTTTGAGGACTTGTTTCTCTTTTTAGTGATCAGCAATAGTCCGCTAGCATATGGTCATCCCATCGTTCTTGATACCGATTTTCTATGATTTTCAGATCTTGGTGAAAACGTTCCCCTTGCTCCTCACTGTAGTCACCAAGATTATCTGGGAAATCATCGATGTGGGAGTCCAGGAAATGTAATTTTAGATTCATTAAGCAACCTAATGTTTGAAAATTTTTTACCATTTTCTCGACTATTTCTTTGTACTTAGGACTTTTATTATTTCCCAAAAAGTTTGTTGCGACTTCTTTAAAACTAAGCCAAGCAGCTTTTTCAACTTTATTCATTTTAGTAACAAATAATGAATCTTGAAACAATTTTCTTATTTGTGGCCCGTCAAATACGCCTGCCTTAATTTTAGCTTCAGAAAATTTCGGAAATTTTTTATGCAACTATTTGAAACATGGGCCGTTTGTAACTAATGCTCTCGTGAATTGCTTCATAAGTCCAAGCTTAATGTGAAGCGTTGGAATAAGAACTTTTCCTGGATCTACCAATGGTGGAAACAATACATTATTTTCACCAGGAGTGAACGATTCTCTTGTTGGCCAAATTTTTTTCTTATAATGACGTTCCCTGTCTCTGCTATTCCACAGACATTTATAACAGGGATAAAGTGTAAACCCTGATTGTTGGCCAAGCAATATTGTTACAATTTTCAGATCTCCACAAATTTTCCAGTTATGATCAGCATATTTTATTTTTATCAAAAGCTGCTTCATTTTTTCATATTGCTCTTCCATAACTGTGGAATGAGCAATCGGAATGGGAGCGTAAACGTTGGTATTATGCAGCAAAACTGCCTTAATGCTCCGTTTAGAAGAATCAATGAACAGGCACCATTCTTCAGGATCGTATGAGTTATTTGAAATTCATCCATTAGACCTTTTACATCGGTACAATATGGAAGTGACAATTCCTTGTCCATTGTGAAATATTTTCGAAATTCTTCATCTCTGTTTCTTCCATAACTGTGGAATGAGCAATCGGAATGGGAGCGTAAACGTTGGTATTATGCAGCAAAACTGCCTTAATGCTCCGTTTAGAAGAATCAATGAACAGGCACCATTCTTCAGGATCGTATGAGTTATTTTGAAATTCATCCATTAGACCTTTTACATCGGTACAATATGGAAGTGACAATTCCTTGTCCATTGTGAAATATTTTCGAAATTCTTCATCTCTGTTTCTATAATAAGAAATCGTAGCTTCTGGCTTAAGTAAATGTCTTTTCTTTAAAAAGGAAGCAAGATGCTCTGAACCATCTTTGGATAAGCATAAATCTCTGACTAGATCACTAAGTTCTGACTGTGATACGAGTATTGGTTCTGGTTTACGGTTGTATGGTAGAAATTCTTTATCTGTGTCACTAGTATATGATAGGTTGTCACTAGAACATTCATTAGTAACAGTGTTTGAATCTTTTTCGACAGTCTCCCTGCATCGTAATTCTCTTTCTTCTACCTCCTATGACGGCATCTAAGCCGTTATCCAGGGACTCTGCCGGCTAGTGGAGTAACACCGTTGCCCACCGTCACCACGTGGAGGTGCCCTGGATGCAGGTAGAAGAATAAAAATCGACCGATGAATTTTCTCGGCGTTCAAAATGGCGCGATAACATCTGCCATCTTGAATTTTGCAAATCCAACCTCAGATTCGTGATCAGCGACACAAAAAATCCCAGTGTACCAAATTTGGTAAGGATCGGTTGAATTTTAATTTGAATTCGTTTTTGCATTCGAGAAGCACTATATCTGTCTGATTTATTGAGGTTAGAAAGAAAACAGAACTGTATGGCTCAATCCAACCGATGAATATTAGCTTAGCGTGTCCGAATACATATTAATACATCTTTGGATTCATGAAAAGCTTGAATCAATTTTTTAGGAGTATATTTTTCTTAATTTTTACTAATTTTTACCTATTTTTTGAGGTTAGAAAAAAATTGAGATGTGATGGCGATATTCTGACGTCAGATTCGTGATCAGCGGGCAAAAATACTACGGATCTGATATATCGCATCAAAAGTATACCCCACTTTTTTTTTTGTGGGGCTGTGATTCTGAGAAGCTATTTCTCCTATGACATGTTTTGGTAATATAGCAAAGCTTTAGCAGCAACCAAACGCGTCATCAACTGTCCAATTGAAAATTTGTGCAAAAATTATAAAATCTGCGCCTCACATTCTTCTCAGAAAATGTTTAAAAATGATTTGAAAAATCGTTTATTCGACCATGCGTATCCAGACGTTAGTACAAGATCAGATAGAGAATACTCCGTGTGTCAAAGGCTAATAACACAGGTAAAGATCCTTAAAAGAGTAAAATTTCATTGTAGTTACAACGAGGACCAATCAGGCCCAGAAACATTCAATTTGTATTCGGACATAAAATTCCTTGCTGAATTCAAATATGTATTTAAAAATTTGTGTTCCAGTTTCAGTGTTCACTTTTGGGCCTTATAGAGTCTCAAAGCATTTGATCCAAAATCTGACATGCTTATTCAATTCAGTGAAGAAAATGCTAAAACTTTTGTCCGTAACATTTTCTCTAAAGTTTTTCACTTGTAATCATCTCTTCTATAATATATATAAAATGCAACGTCTCTCTGTCTGTCCGTTAGTGCGCTTATCACTGGAGAACCACTTATCCGATTTATATACTTTTTTTTTAAAACATACATATGTTCTCTGGCCAGGTTATAGGCTATACTTTAATTACGATAGGTAGCATAAGGAATGAGCAGTGACGATAATAGTGAATGAAGTCGGAAAAAAGTTTGCCACTAGCGCGTTCCCTTGCAATACACAGTCTAAACCAGTAAATATGGAACAATATTATGTAGCAGAGAATATCTACAATCTATAATCTATAATATATATAAAATGCAATGTCTCTCTGTCTGTCTGTCTGTCCATTAGTGTTTTTATCAGGCGAGAACCACTTATCCGATTTACGTCTCTTTTTTTAAATTCATCATGTATTCTTTGGCCAGGTTATATAATAATAATAATCTATATCTATTATATATATATATATATATATATATATATATATATATATATATATATATATATATATATATATATAAAATGGAACGTCTGTCTGTCTGTCCGTGAGTTCTCGAGAACCACTTATCCGATTTACGTGATTTTTTAAATTCATACATATATTCTCTGACTAGGTTATTACATCTATAATATATATAAAATACAACGTATCTCTGTCTGTCTGTCCGTTAGTGGGCTTATCACTGGAGAACCACTTATCCGATTTACGTACTTTTTTTTTAAAAACATACATATATTCTATGTCTAGGTTATAGGATATATTTTATTACGTTAGGTGACATAAGGAATAAGCAGTGACGATAATAGTGAATCAAGTCGGAGAAAAGTTTGCCGCTAGCGCGTTCTCTTGCAATACACTGCCCAAAGCATTAAATATAGAACAATATCATGTAGCAAAGAATATAATATATATAAAATGCAACGTCTCACTTATCCGATTTACGTGTTTTCTTTTTAATTCATACATTTGTTCTCTGGCCAGGTTCTCTATAATCTTCTATCTATAATATATATAAAATGCAACGTCTCTGTCTGTCTATCTGCCTGTCTCTCTGCGTGTCTGTCTGTTTGTCTGTCCGTTAGTGCGCTTATCACTGGAGAATCACTTATCCGATTTACGTGCTTTTTTTTTAAAAAATATAAATATTCTCTCTGGCCAGGTTATAGGATATATTTTATTGCGTTAGGTAATATAAAGAATCAGCAGTGACGATAATAATGAATCAAGTCGGAAAAAAGGTTACCGTTAGCGCGTTGCAATACATTGCCTTAACCTTTAAATATGAAACAATATCATGTTGCAAAGAATATAATATATATAAAATCCAACGTCTCTCTGTCTGTCTGTCTGTCCGTTAGTGCGCTTATCACTTGAGAACCGCTTATCCGATTTACGTGTTTTTATAAATTTATACATATGTTCTATATAATTCGATATAAGCCTAGATAATGGGAGATAAGGTGAGATAATGGGAGATAAGTATAAATAATGGGAGATAAGGAGAAGTAATGGGAGATAAGCAGAAATAAGATAATGGGAGTTATGGTGAGATAATGGGAGATAAGTAGAAATAATGGGAGATAAGGAGAAATATTGCGAGATAAGTGGAAATAAACCTAGACAATGGGAGATAAGGTGAGATAATGAGAGATAAGGAGAAATAATGGGAAATAAGAAGAAATAATTGGAGATAAGGAGAAATAATGGGAGATGAGCAGAGATAAGTCTATATAATGGAAATTATGTAAAGATCATGGGAAATAAGAATAAATAATGGAAGATAGAGGAAAATAATAGCAGATATTTTATTACATTAGGTAACATAAGGAATAAGCAGTGACGATAGTAGTGAATCAAGTCCACGCGAGCGGAGCCGCGGCCACGGCTAGTTTCTAATAAAGCGCTCCATTTTTTTTTATATTACTCATGCTGACATGAGTGACATGACAACTTGACATTTTATTAAATAAAAAAATTTTAATAATATCTATGATTTTGAATGATAAAATCTTGCTCACTAAGATTATTTCCATTTAAAATCTCCCACTGGTCTTCTTTTTAACATGGAGGACTGCCACGTGATCCCTTAAAAAATAAGACCTAACTTTCCTGTACGGTTACCTTCAGTTTGCTATTGTATTGGGTTTACTCTGACAATATGGTGATTTTTTTTCGTAGTTTTTGGAACAACTGCCTAATCCTCGTCCAGAACATGATGCATAATCGGTACTTGCACGACCACATTTAAGTTCACTAAACCATCGACATATAGTTGCTTTCGACGTAGCAGATATGTTATTACATTTCTCAAGTCATACTTGAGTTCTGGCTGCATTTTTTTCATCAAAATGCAATGCTTAATTAACACACGAAATTCTTCTTGATTCAACATTTTGCAGAAATCAAAAGTAGCGGCACTCAACCAGCTGTAACTCGCAAACTAATACACGAAATGTCATGAAAATTTTACACGAATCTTCTGAGAGTTGACAATAACTAAGAGTTATATAGTTTTTGTTTATGCTGCCATCTCTCCGAAAGTCTCGCGACTTTTCACTCCATGTAAGTAGATAATAAGGAAAAGATATATTTAAAAATACAATATATTATATATTTGATATTTTGAGTAACTCTTCGAATATATAACACAGGGGAACAGCTGTTTTGGTGTCGAGGTTTTTTGAGCTGATTCTATATCAATTTGATGTCCTGAATTCAAATAACGTATTCATTTGTACCTAGGAGCTCAAATTTTTAAGATATACAATTTTAGAGAAATATAAGTTACATTTATTATAACTCAAATCCGTAAGTGTAGTAAACAAAAGTAGATACGAAATTTTTATTTTAGTTATACAAAATACAATATCATGTCGTACTTACAAACAAAAAAAAACATTGAAGAAATGAAATAGTCACTCAACACTTGGAAAGCTTCTTTTCCGCGACATTCTTGAATGTTTTTTTAAACAGTCCCTTTTTAAACTCCAGCAGTAATCTGCCATCATGTGCATGTCCCATCTTCCTTGGTAGCGGTCCTCCATAACTTTAATATCTTGGAGAAATCTTTCACCTTGTTCCTCACTCATGTCTCCTAAATTTTCTGGAAAACGGTCTAAGTGGCTGTGTAAATAGTATATTTTAATACTCATATTGCACCCTAAGGATTTGAAACTACTAAGCATCTTGTTAACCATTTCAACATAGTTTTGAGCTTTATGTTTGCCTAGAAAATTTTCTACAACTGCAACAAATGATGTCCAAGTTTCTCGTTCAACTTGATTCATTGAATTTATGAAGGCAGGATCCTTAATTAATTGTCTTATTTGTGGGCCGTCAAATATCCCTGCTTTGAGTTTTTCTGTGCTCAACTGATGCATTTTTACCCCTGTATATGCAAAACAAGACCCATTCTTATCAAGAGCCTTTACAAATTGCTTCATTAAGCCCAACTTTATATGTAACGGAGGTAGTATGATTTTTTCTCTTTCAACCAAAGCGTCGTTAATGAAATTCTTTTCCCCAACGTCCATGTTTTCTCTCTGAGGCCAATCTTTTCTAACCCAGTGGTGTGTTTTGTCCCTACTATCCCAGAGGCACAAGAAACACGGATATTTCGTGTAACCACTTTGCTGCCCAAGAAGAAAGTTTACCATTTTTAAGTCTACACAAATCATCCATTGATGTTCGTAATACTTTATCTTCTGCAAGACCAAAGCTATGGTATTATATTCTTCTTTCAGTTTCGTTGAGTGAGCTAGTGGTATTGAACCATATTTATTCCCATTATGTAGAAGGACACATTTTAAACTTCGCTTTGAACTGTCAATAAATAGGCGCCAATCATCTGGAATATATTCAGAAAGTCCCATTTCTTTCATGAGTCCCCTAATTTCGTGATTGTCTTCTTGAAAAAAGAATGGTAGCAGATCTTTTTCTCTTGTACGGTAAAAGGTAATTTTGGCTCCTTGTTCCAGTAAATTTTTGTCGTTCAACCTAGAAGCCAGTACTTCAGAAGCTTTTTTCGATAAATTGAGATCCCTGGTGAGATCATTTAATTCATTTTGATTGAAGCGTTGAGGAACTGATGACGTCCCCTCATAGTCACTGTTAGTTTCATTAGCATCAGAACTTTTATTAGCATCAGAAGAGCGATCAGAGGGAAAATATTCGTCATCAGAGATATGTGGTAGCTGATGAAATGTTAGAATCGGTATTTCATCTGAGTGAGGGATAGGGCGTATTGCCGAGTCTAAATTGGGATAAGTCCACTTACTGCGGTTATTTCGATTGATTCCATTAGTATTTACTAAACAGAAATAACAATCATTGAAGTGGTTTTTTGGTTCTCTCCAAACCATTGGTACGCCGAATTTTAGACATTTTCTTTTCCCGGTAGTCCACTGCCGTAAATGCTCTGTACAAGTTTTACATACGAGATGCGGGGCCCACGTTTTGTCCTGATCACCAAGCTTAACTCCAAAGTATCCAAGATACGCTCGCTTTACAAAGTCAGTAATAGTTTGTCTGTTTTGTTGAAACATGTATTCTCCGCATATATAGCAAAACACATCAGGTTGATTTACACAACTTCTTCTTGAACCGGAACCTGAACTCATTTTAATTCTATTCAATAACACAAAAACACTCTTTTCTTAACATAAAATAACACGCCGAATTCGATCTACTCTCATTAGTAAGAACGCACAAATTGACGAGACTTACCCGAGTTAGGTGATTAAAAGGGTCAGTTCAGGTACCTGATAGGCAATGGTTCCACTATTTATAGATTTACCTGGAATTTACTCAATTACAGACTGACAATAAAACCATTGTACCTACATTAATGAATATATAATAATTTTAGAACTCTCATAAATGAATATACTGAATAAAAACCACATTGGTAGATAAGTTGATGTATCTAAAAAAGTAGAGCTGATAGAGAAAAACGGATTGCATGTATAGATTTAGCGTCCCAAATATAGTTAAAATCAGCTCTAAAATCCCAGGCACCAAAACAAAAATATTTTTTTGTTGCCCTGTGTAATTTATAATAACACCTAACACATAACCCTGTACACGGGTATGTGTATTAAACTCAAAATACAATTAGGCACTTATTAAGATTATATATAAATTAGTTGTCAATATTGAGTCAGCGTGACATATGGCGTGTTACAAATTGTATAGCAATCATGTGGGCGCCAAGGCTTTTACACGAAAATAACACTTTATAAAATGTTTTTCACAAATTGTTACCATCTGCGAGAGGAGAAATAATTTATTTACCCAGTGACGGAAGAATTATAAAATTCATTTCGACGTTACAAACCCTATCTGATGTAAAAAAGCAGCCTATATTTTTTGGATGACGGTTGTAAATATTCAGAGAATATTGAATCGTTGGAGTAAATATGTATAGTAGAATAGGTTTTTTCAAAAGACGAGTTTCTCATACTTCAGAGCGTTTGTATGCTTGAGAATAATGCAAGAAACGTTTTTTTTTTTGTAAAATAAACATTATAAACTAAACTACATGACTAGAAGTCCAGATTAAATAATATTAATAAATAAAGCAACTGGGATCTTAATTCGTCGATCTGACAGTCGCAAATCCTTAACAAATCTCAACCGGTCTTCCTTATTTGGGGTTATACTGAATTGAATGTCGGTCCCATCTGTTTAAACTGAAATTTTACTTAAACAACAGATAGCCATTGCTGTACACCTGAGGCATTATTTTCTGAACAACTTTTGGTTGTTTCCTTATTTAGTGAGAAACTTTATTACTGCGCTGTGCATTCACTCATTTGTCCCAAGAAAAAGTAAGCAATAAAACTAAAACCGTCCAAGTGCAAGTCTGACTTGTTCCGTACGTTGATTGCTTTTAAAATGGAAATTGTTGTTACGGAGGTATAAAATGATTAGTGACTTCACAAAACACACCCCAAATAATTTTTCAACGAAATTTTTTTCCGATCTTTACTGAAAACTGATGATCTTAAAATTTTTGTTTTTTTTTTATATACCGGATAAATTATTAAAGGAAATGCACTCGTGACAATTTTCGTTTAATCTATACCCCGTGGAGAATATTCCAGAATTTTTTCAAAATTTTTTGGTCAGAACTTTTCGAGATAACGAGCAGACAGCGATTTTTCGCAATTTAAAAAAAAAATACAAAGAAAAGTGTGCGCAAGTGTTACATTATACATATTTTTGACCTCGTGTTTTTACAAGGTTTCATTTGACACCCCACTTGATGACTCACTTCCAATTTTACCCCCCAAAACTAACCCCTTAAGTCAAAATTTAACTTTCATAACTACACGGCTCTGATGAGGCCATCAATTCCTATATTAGTGCCAAATTTCACCTTTCTATCTTAAATAGTTTCAGAGAAAATCGGGTATGACAGACGAACAGACGGACAGATGGACAGACACCGAAGTGATCTTATAAGTGTTCCGTAAGGAACACTAAAAATAATTAAAACGAAATCAACATCGTTATTTCTTATGGAGCTTCCTGTATTATATAAATTCTACGAAAGAAAAAAGCCTATTCTAAAACATCTGTTATGTCTTATACTTTATCTGTACGTTAAATGTTCAAAACGTTTATCATAAACCTCCCAGCATAAATATACTCATTTTTAGTGTTCCGTACGGAACACTTATAAGATCACTTCGGTGTCTGTCTGTCTGTCTGTCTGTCTGTCTGTCCGTCTGTCACACCCGATTTTCTCCGAAACTATTTGACATAGAAAGGTGAAATTTGGTAATAATATAGGAATTGATGGCTTCATCAGAGCCATGTAGTCTTGAGAATTAAATTTTGACTTAAGAGGTTAGTTTTGGGGGGTGAAGTCGGAAGTGAAAAAAAAATTTTTTTTACTAGGTCATCGAGTGTGGTGTCAAATGAAAGCTTGTGAAAACACGAGTAAAAAATATATATATAATATTATACTTGCGCGCACTTTTCTTTGTATTATTTTTAAAAATTCGCGAAAAAATCGCTGTCCCGGGCCTTATCTCGAAAAGTACTTATCAAAAAGTTTCGAAAAAATTCTGGAATATTCTCCACGGGGTGTAGATTGAATGAAAATTATCACGAGTGCATTACCTTTAATAATTTATATGGTATATAAAAAAAACCAAAATTTCAAGATCATCAGATTTCAGTAAAGATTGGAAGCAAACTTTGTTGACAACTCATTTGGGGTGTGTTTTGTGAAGTCACTGATCATTTTATACCACCGTAACATAAATTTTGACTTAAGGGGTTTGTTATGAGGGGTGAAATCGGAAGTGAAAAAATTTTTTTTTTACTAGGTCATCGAGTGTGGTGTCAAATGAAAGCTTGTGAAAACACGAGTAAAAAATATATATATAATGTAATCCTTGCCCACACTTTTCTTCGTATTACTTTTAAAAAATCGCTGTCCCCTACCTTATCTCGAAAAGTACTGATCAAAAAAGTTTGAAAAAATTCTGGAATATTCTCCACGGGGTATAGATTGAACGAAAATTGTCACGAGTGCATTACCTTTAATAATTTATTTGATATATATAAAAAAAAAAAAAATTTCAAAGTCACCAGTTTTTAGTAAAGATTGGAAACAAACTTTGTTGAAAACTCATTTGGGGTGTGTTTTGTGAAGTCACTGATCATTTTATACCACCCTCACAAAATTTTTTATTTCAAAAACAATCAACGTACGGAACACTAATTGTGCAAGTTCAACTTGCACTTGACCGGTTATTAAAATTTGCGATAGACATTTTTCATTTGCAGTGGAATAATGGAATTAATACTTACAAGAGGTGAAAATCCCGAGACTTTCATGGAAATGGCAAAACAAACAAAAATACCATATTATTTGCAGTTAGTGTCAACTCTCTCAAGATTCCCATAAAATTTTTATGACATTTTGTCTATTAGTTTGCGAGTTATAGCTATTTGAGTGAAGCCACTTTTGATTCTTGCAGAAGGAAGGAACGAAAAGAATTTCGTGTATTGATTAAGCGTTGCTTTTTGGTGAGAAAAAATAAAACCAGAATCAAGGATGGCTTGAGAAGTGTAATGGTACGTCTGCCCGTCGAAAGCAATTATATATCGATGGTTTAATGAACTTAAATGCGGTCGTACAAGCACGGATAATGCACCACATTCCAGACATCCAAATGACTCAGTCTATGAAAAAAACACAAAAAAATCCAACATACTGTTTTGAATGACAGCAAAGTAAAAGTGATAGAGATAGCTGACATCGTGAAGATATTAACAGAATGCTTGAGGCATATTTTGCATGAATATTTGCATATAAAAAAGCTATGTGTGATCAAAAATAGCAACGTTTTGAAGATTCAGAACGCTGTTTGAAACTATTTCGGCGTAATCCGAAGGAGTATTTTTTGTGTCGATTCGTAACAATAGACGAAACATGGATCCACCACTACACGCCTGAGTCTGCAGAGTACCTGGAACGGCATGAAAGCAGACCGATGCGTCCAAAAACACAAACATCAGCTAGAAAGGATTTGGCAAGTATTTTTGGGATGCATATGGAATAATACTCATCGATTATCTTGAAAAGGGGCCAACAATCACCAGAGACTATTATTTGGTTTATTCGAGAAAGGTGAAATCAAGAAAAAAGGCTACATTTAGCTAAGAAAAAAGCTTACAACTGCATTAAATCGATGATGAAATTGGACCAGTTGGGCTATGAATTGCTTCCTCATCCGTCATTCCGCCATATTCACCAAATCTGGTCCTTAGCGATTATTACCTCTTTCCAAATTTGAAAAGATGGCTCCAAGGAAAGAGATTTAGCTCACATAAAGAAGTCGAATAGGGCTTATTTTAGAGAGTTCGATAAATCGTACCATACAAAAGTATCCAAAGGTTGGAAAATCCCTGGAATAAGTGTATCGTTCTTGAAGGAAACTATGATGAAGACAAAATCGTTTTTTTGGGAAAAAACATTATTTTCTCTTCAAAAATCTCGGCACTTCTTACCCCATGTAGTTTGAGTAATACTATTTCTGAGGTCTTGCATGTTCCTCCGTGTTTTCTTTTGTGGCGGCCCCAGGTATCAAGGTCTCAGATTCCAATCCCGGTAGGTTAGTGTACTTATTTAATAATTTACTTAAGATATTTGACTCGGCCACCTACCCTGAGAGTAGTTGTTATAGAAATGTAATAATTCTCGTGGCAGGACTACCGCGTTGTCTAAAAAGTTCCGTGAAAAAAAAACTGTAGGTTACGGTACTTCGATAAGGTTGACGGATATTACTACATTCTCGTAGATATCTACCTAAGAAGGATAATCGCTATTCGGGCGGCCAGGTGACCGATAAAAAACTGCATCATCTTTCATATAGCTCCATTAGAAGAAATTACGAGGCAGGCTGGTGACCGTGACGGGCATCTTATTGGACCATTGGTACGGATTCAACGATTTCAAAAAATTAAATTTAAATAAGCAGCTGCTATCTTAGTATTATGGGCAGGGGCGTCGTCTGGTTGTTAAATAATTTGTGCGAGTTCGACAACAAAATACATTTTAATAAATAAAATTTACAACTGACTCTTCTAAAAAAATTAAATATTGTTCAGCATTTTAAGGACTAGGAGCAACTAAATTGCTCCTATTATTCACCTTTCTATAACGTCAAGCCAAACGTTAATTTCAAATCCTGTCAAACACTGTCTCTTACTAAAGGAAGATTTTTCTATAACCAATAAACAGTATTAGTTTTGTCAAAGATACCCATGTTAATGATACGAGATTTGTCCGAAATAAAATAAAAATTTTAAATTTCGGTGTTAGCGTTCCTCTTGAAGATACGAGTTTGTAGGTAGTCGCCCCCGTATAATACTCGTAAACGTTGGTAGGTTTGATATTTATAAGATCTGAAGTCATGTTTATGTAAAACTTTTCTGAGACTTTCGCGACTTATCCCTAAGTCCCCAGGAATTTGTCGTATGGAAACTGTTTGATCGACGTCTAGACAAGATATTTATTTATAGGTTTTTATTGGCTATAAAATCATTTTCATTTAAGTTAATACTTTCTTGTTTTAAATAATTTTATAACCAAGGAATGTATTTTCACATTGTAGATCTCGCTCTGGATACAGGTGAACATACAATGCTCTCATTTCTCTTCGATATTTCTAGCCTTTCCGTATATTAATAATATATCTATTTGGTGGTTGTGGATAAAATCAAGCATTGCAATAAAATTTGTAATTAAATTATCTCGTAAAGGAGTAAATTCAATCTTAATTTACCTCGTACCATTGACAAAAGAACAGCATGCCATAATAATAGCGCCATAAAAGAAATGAAATTATTAAAATTCAATAATCTGCCCTCTAATAGGCATAGTTACCTTAGATTAAAGCAGACCATTAAAGTATTATTGAGGTGGACGGATTGAAGCTAAGGTGCAGCTGAACCTTCATTTATCAATATCTCAAAAACTTAAATCTTTGGTACAGCAAATTATATATAAAATTTGTTAAAAATTATCTGCAGAATATAATAACCGGTCAGGTGCAAGTCGGATTTGCACAATTAGTATTCCGTACGTTGACTGCTTAAAAGAAAATTGTTACATGACTTCACAAAACATACCCCAAATGAGTTTTCAACAGATGTATACTTTTGTTTCACTGAATTTATTCAGGTCACTCTGACACGTGTTTCGGTCTCGCGACTATTTTCGAAGAGGTTTACAATAAGATTAAACTTAAGTTTTAAAAGATATTACACTTGGATGGTTAATTGGTACTAAATTTAAATTAAGAGGTAATAAAATTGGTCTGATTCAGGTAACCTCTAATATGAGGGTATTTCCGAATTCTATTTTCTATTCTATTATTTTTAATGGCTATTTTTATGCTAAGAATTTCTAAATAATCTATATGTTTTCAACTTCACCCTCTCGTCATTAAAAGTTATTATTGTCTATGTCTAGCAAAGCCTGTTAATTTTTGTTTATTTAAAATAGAGTGTCTGTGTTTTTTAATCTTTGTTGTAGGCTCCGTCTCGTTTGTTCCACATAGGCAGCATTACAGTCATCACAATTAAGTTCATATACACCCGATTTTCCATATTTGTTAGAGCTTTTCTAGCCATATCATGCTCTTAAGTTCGCTTAAAACTAGTATTTTTGTATCATCTACCCGTGACTTCTTATAAAGAGATTTTCATATGATAATGTAAATTAAAAATAAAATTTATTTATAAACCTCAAATCTTACAACTGAAACACGTAACGTCGAGTGAAATTCGTGCCCTAAATACGCAGCTGAAACTGTTTAAATTTAATAATGATGACATAAAAACTAGGTTGAACTAAGTCCAAAATATCGTGTAAAATGTAGGGGAAATTGCCTATCGAGATACGTATAATACCAGCGAGCTTGCATATATACAGTCGGCGATCATTTACGATACTATCGTGAATTTTTCTCACAATTTCGTCTTTTGTAGAGGTTTTCGGGCGTCTTGAGTGTTTATAATCTTGAATTGATGCATTTCTTTTATGGATGCAGCACACGAACTGCCGGGAAGTCCCTAAAGCGCTACAAGAGCGACACGTGTGCGGAAAAACCGATTTACGTTGTTCTTGAATTGCAGCAAATTGTATTCGGTGGGAAACACAGTCCTGGGCAAATTATTCCACAGGAATGATATTCTCTATATAAAAGACTGCTTGAAAAGCGTTGTACCATGTGTAACAAGCTGAAACTTATACGGATGTGAAGTATTAGCGCGACATGTATTTCTAACATGTACCGCTCTGGGAGGAATTAAGCGGGCTGCATCCTTCGAACACTTTCCACGAAAATACTTGTAGAATAGGCTCAAGTCGCCAATCGTTCTTCGATGTTGCAGCGAATCAAGGCCGCTGGTCAGTTCCGGGTCTCCAATCAGACGAACAGCTCTTCTCTGAATAGAATCTAATAAATGCAATGCATGTTTGGGAGCGGAACCCCAAACATGGGAGCAGTATTCCATAGTTGGTCGAATTTGAGCTTTGTAAAGAATTAACAGTTGTTGTGGAGTGTAAAGCTTTCTGGTTCGAAATAATATTCCCAACTTTTGAGAAGCTCTCCTTGCTATGCCTGCAACATGTTCATGTCAGGACATATTTGCTCCCAAATTAACGCCCAACAAATTGAGTGACGATGTTAGAGGAATGGAGTGCCCCGATATAACTATGTCGGGCTCAGCAACGTTAACTTTTTTAGAAAAAACTGCCGCCTTGGTTTTTGTAGCGTTAAATTCCACTGGGTTACTGTCACTCCAAGATAGAATTTCTTGCAGGTCATTGTTAAGTTGAACGACTTCCCGCTGTCTGCGGTTATTCGTCTGAGTAGCCGATGTCCGGCCGTTCAAAGTGAATGAAGAGATAAGCGGTATGTCATCTGTAAAGCTGTAGATTGGGTTTCCGGTCTTTTCCAGCAGATCGTTAATGTAAATGAGAAAGAGAGTAGGAGGCAGTATGGAGCCTCGGGGCACACCGGCGTTAATAGTCAAGGTGTTATAAAGAAATCCATCGACTGCCACTCGTAAAGAACGCTCTCTGAGGAAACATGAGAGCAAAAAACAGAACTTTTCAGACATACCATAGGAGCGTAGCTTAGCCAACAGCCCATCGTGCCAAACACGGTCGAAAGCCTTGGATATTATTGAAAGCAGTGCGGTTGGTTGGTAGTTATTTGGCAAGGTCTTCTTGCTTTTTTAGGTATCAGCTAAACTGTGGCACATTTTCAGCAGGAAGGAAATATGTCCTTTCTGTAGGATAGGTTGAAAAGTCTACAGAAAACTGGTGCTCGTTCCCTCGCAGAGTTTTTGAGAACTGTGGCAGGTATTCGGTCAGCGCCAGAAGCTTTTTTGGTGTCTAGCTTCATTAAAATACGTTTAATGATACGCTGTCTGGAGACAATATCGGGCATTCTTGACTGCAATATAGGAATAGTAGGTGGTGTTTTTCCTTGGAAATCGACAGTAGAATGTGAAGCAAAGAGTTCAGCTAACAAGTTCGCTTTTTCAACAGGTGTCGTTGCAATAGAATTATCTAGCCGTGTGAGTGGTGGTATGGTGGATTTGGTGAAATTTTGACTAACTGACCACATTTAAATTCCGCAGCTTACTTTTTATCATTAAAACGAAGGTAAAGAATCATTTAATATGACATTTAGTCCTTTTTGAATATATGTAGGAGATGAGCTTTCCGAAACGAAGTATTTTATAACAGCTTGAGTATTTTTTTTTAATGTTAAAATTGGTTTGTTTACACAATCGCTACAAAAAGACAACTAAACACAAGTGCGTAAAACTTCACAGCACGCCATAACTAGTAAATAACACTTAAGAAATATGATAATAATTTGGATACCTTGGCGTCATATCTGTGTCAGGCTGGGAATTTTTGGAACGACCCTCGTACTTATAAAGTTTACATTCCCTACTGACCTTCGTCATTTTCAGTGCCATACTTATAAAATTTTGTAAATATATTTATGTGATTCGGTAAAGACCTAATTTATTATTTTATTTAGTATTCTTATTTACAGAAATGATGTTTTTTTAAAAGTATTATTTTTAGATTTATTTTTATTTTTTAAATAATAAAGTTTAGCCATTAATTTCAAATTTCTTATGCTAAAAAATCTTATAAAAAAAAGTCTCTCCAACTTTTGTTTCTAAATTAAGGATAAAAAATATGTTAACTTTATTAAACATTAGGTAGGGTAAAAGAGGTTTTACAACTCCGATTTATTTGTTTTTCATCATCTTTGGCTTTGGATGCTTTCAATGCAAATTACCTAAATTCCCAATTGGTTATCTCTTAAAAGTTAAAAGTTTTTAAGGTGAAGCAAAAAGCAAAGTCAAAATATGTATATTTGAGTAACGTCTGTATATCGACAAAATTGGAGAGTAAAACTAAGTTTGTTTAACTTTATTTGGAAGTTGCGACGTAAACTCTAATATTGGTGAGAAATCTTTATAGTGTGCATTAAAGTTTAGTAAAAATTCAAACTTAAATTTCATTTATTATTAAATGGAGGCCACTTTTCATTTTTATCGAAGACAAACAGCAAAAATGCAAGACAAAAAAATGCTAAAGTTCATTTTCAACTAACACCTCGAATAAAAAGAACTAACTCATATGTTGCGAACTTTTTGGGGGACACTGTAAAGCACCTCGAAGCTGTAAATAAAACACAGTTCCTTGAATTTTAAGATATACTTATTTTATTATCTTTACAATGCTCACAATTTGAAATGACAAACATATGTTAATACTTAATCGGCTCCACCAAACGGCGATTTTGATTAGAGGAAACAAACAAGAGTAGGGCCATATCTGAAGAATACGTTGGTATTTGTTGTATACTTAGTCAAAAATGTATGTACAAGAAGTGGCGTGTAATGAATTATTATTATAGTACATAATTCATAAATTGTCCCTCTACAAATTTGACAAGAAATTCCTAAATACTATTCTTTGCTGACCGTTTTGAATTGTTCGTCAAAATTTATTCGTTTTGTAGACGTTTAGTTCAGTATTTTTAGTCTAAGGGTTCTAAAGAAGTTAGACTAGTTGTGTGATGTTTTGTTTTCCTTTTGTATCCGTTTTATTCTAGTTGTAATACTCCTGATGGAGCCGAGAAAGATTGGCGGAATATAGAGTTTTAAACAACAAAAGAATGTTATTACTACATAGACCGCTTTACCGACACTTTCCGCCTCATAATCATTATTACGATCGAGAAAAATAAACATAATATATATGTATATATATATATATATATATATATATATATATATATATATATATATATATATATATATATATATATATATATATATATATATATATATATATATATATATATATATATATATATATAATATATATATATATATATATATATATATATATATATATATATATATATATATATATATATATATATATATATATACATATATATATACATATATACATATATATATATATATATATATATATATATATATATATATATATATATATATATATACATATATACATATATATATATATATATATATATATATATATATGTATATATATATATATATATATATATATATACAGTGTATCCCAAAAAGTTTTATACAAATGGAGGAAAAGCTTATCATACATATTACAAAAAAAATATATTCCTGATAAAAAGTTCTGCATCACATGGAAATCCATAATCAAGCATCAAAAGTTTAAAACATTTGATGATATACAGGGAAAATAAAAAATGACGATTTATAATGAAGAGTCAAGTATCTTCTTCTTCTTCTTCCTACGTTAGGACCATGTCTTGTGTTCACTTCAAAGGTTTCCCAGAAACAATTGCGATGATGAAGACCAGCTCTCATACCATCTTATTGGTGGTCTTCCAAGCGGTCGAGGTGTGTTTGGTCGCTTCTCTTTTGCAACCTTAGCCAACCGATCATTTGGCATTCTGTCCACATTCTCTTTTCCTATTCCTTGCTCATCTCACCACATCCTGTATTTCACACATTTCCCTTATTTCTTCACATCTCTTCCGGTCAAATAAGGTATGTCCTGTTATCGATCCCCTGTGTTCGCATTTCTGTTGTTCTTAGGAGTCGTTTTGTTATTGTGTTCTCCGCTCTGGTTTCTATCGCGTACGTCATGATCGGTCTTACGCATGTTTTGTATATTCTTACTTTGCTCCTGGTGCTCATATATTTATTTCTCCAAATTATATCTCTTAAGTATCCTGATATTAATGATGCCTTTGTTGTTTAAGTTCTTACTTCCTCCTTAAGGTTCCTGGTACTTGTTATGTTTGCCCCTAGATATCTGAAGGACATCACTTGTTCTACACTCTGATCATAAATCGCGAGTTTGCATTTGCATTTTGTTCTCTTTACAGTTATTTGCATATTAAACACTTTTGCTGTTTGTTGGAACTTATGTAGGAGAGTCAAGTATGTTTAAATTTAAATACAGAGCAAATAATTAATTAAATATATAATAAAAGACTGTTTTTAGTCAATTTCCACTGGTTTATTTAAATTATGATGACGCGTTTTGCTGTCGATGCAGCTTCTTCAGATCTGCATTTTACACTGTCAAGTTAGGTTTAATATTCACAGTTTTATATAATTTCTTAATTATAATATTACACCTAATTAAATTACATTGATAGTATTGGAAAATCCACACAGATTTGGAGTTAGGAGAATAAATTCAATAATGGTGAATTGTTTAAATCTACCTGGTCGTTGAGTAAAGTACCTGTAGTCCTTAATCGATTTATTTGCATTGTCTCTAAAAGGTTTAGTTTTAAACCTTTTTGTTGGGCATGTAACATTTTGAAATTCTTGTTAAATGTGTGATTTTCTGTTAAAAGATGATTAGCATATGTTGAATTAGATTTTCTATGGATGAAACTTTTTTCGTGTTCTATAATTCTTTGTCTAAATGTACGTCCAGTTTGTCCGATGTATGTTTTAGGACATGAGCCACATGTTAATTGATAAACCCCTGATGTATTGTGTTTATTGATTTGTGGTTTGTAGTTTTTAAGATATTTTCCTATAGTATTGTTAGTCTTGTAAGCTATGTTGATATTTTTTTGATTTCAAAATTTCCCCAGTTTTTCCGTTGGTTTGCCGAAATAGGTTAAGCATTTAAAACGTGGGTATCACAACACAACAATCCAAAAAAAAAAAAAATTAACGGAAAACTATAACAAATAGATGCTTTTACTGCACTCTACCGGCGACTTACTAAGTCATTCAAGCAGAGCTGCCAACACGGCTGACAATTTATTTGCAGAAGCGCACCTTTCTCAAGCTTACTGCTCGAATGCATAGATGGCGCATTGGTATAACAATTAAAAATAAACGAAAAAATCGTAATTCTTAGAAGTTACCAAAGTGTTGTGTTTTTCGCATTTGCTGAACCATCCCAGGACGCGTTTCGCCGTATCACGGCTCATCAGCTGGGCTAGGTTCAGCAAATACGAGAACATACTTTTAGTCCTTTATCCAAGTAACTAACGGAAAACTATAACAAATAGATGCTTTTTTACTGCACTCTACCGGCGACTTACTAAGTGATACTGGGATGGTTCAGCAAATGCGAAGAACACAACACTTTGGTAACTTCTAAGAATTACGATTTTTTCGTTTATTTTTAATTGTTATACCAATGCGCCAAAAAAAAATTAATTAAATATTCAAAAAAGCTCCAACACGTCAGTAACTGTCGGATTACATATTTACTGAATAAAGGAAAATGAAATTAATCAAAAACTAGTGCACTGATTGTGATTATATCATATTTTTGTTAAAAATTTAATAATCTTTTTATCTGCTTTGCAAAAATTACGTCTGAAATAAATTTGAGCTATATCATCATATATATCATTTTGTTTTGAAATTGCAACATTACTTAATTATTACATACATAACATAACAACTAAACATATGGATTATTTCTAACTTTGTTGCACAAGTGCTTCAATATATCCACCGTCCCTTTCCAAACAGGTGAATTCTTTTATTACATCTCTAATTACATCAGGAGTTATAGCTTCACATGTTTCCCTAATGACTCTCTTAAGATGATCAACATCTTGAAATGGCCTTTTAAAATAAACCTTTTCTTTTAAGTAGCCCCATAAAAAAGTCTAGAGGAGTGATGTCCGGAGACCTTGGGGGCCAAGAAACTGCACGTACCTCCCCATTACTCTACCGTTAAAAATGTGGAGGAGATAATCTCTCGTACTGTGACATGATGCACCATCATGTTACGTTGTCTTTCAATTATTGGTAGGCGATTAAAAAACAGAGGGAACTCATTACTTAAAAAGAAAACGTAACGTTCAGCATTCATATTAATTCGAAAAAATAATGGTCCAACTATTCTATCTTTAAAATTTCCACACCATACATTGGTTTTTAAACGAGTATTGATCTCGAGTTTGGATACTGAAGTTAAGATTAACATCGCTCCACCAGCGATAGTTTTGAGAACTTATTGTCCCATTAGACGTAAATATCGCTTCGTCAAAGAAAAAATATTTGTCTTGCCATAAACCTTGCCAAGAAACTGCACATACCTCCCTATTACTCTACCATTAAAAATGTGGAGGAGATAATCTCTCGTACTGTGACATGATGCACCAACATGTTACGTTGTCTTTCAATTATTGGTAGGCGATTAAAAAACAGAGGGAACTTATTACTTAAAAAGAAAAGGTAACGTTCAGCATTCATATTAATTCGAAAAAATAATGGTCCAACTATTCTATCTTTAAAAATTCCACACCATACATTGGTTTTAAACGAGTACTGATCTCAAGTTTGGATACTGAAGTTAAGATTAACATCGCTCAACCAGCGACAGTTTTGAGAACTTATTGTCCCATTAGACGTAAATATCGCTTCGTCAAAGAAAAAATATTTGTCTTGCCATAAACCTGTTATCTTCCAACCAAGCACAAAATTCAAATCGTCGTTCAAAATCTCATGCTTTTAAAGCATGGGTAAATTGGGGTTTGTATGGTTTAAATTTATTTTATCTTAAAATTCTCCCAACTGTAGTTTTATTCACATTCAATAAAGCTGATCTTTTCCGAAGTGAATCTTTTGGCTTTTCTACTACCGACAGCATTATTTGATTTTGATATCTTTATTTGAAACCCATGTCCGATGTCTCTTTTTCAATTTATTTTCAACACTTCCATAAACCTTTAATTTGTTTATTAGATATACTACAGTTGTGAAGTGTACAGTTCTATCAGGGTGTCTATTATTAAAAATTTCTGCTGCTTCTCTAAAAATTTTACAATTTCAATTTTATCTTCTACACTCAATTTTACTGGCATTTCTAATTATTGCAGATACAGATTGACCTTAGCTTTGAAGTTTATTGACAGTTGTTGGGTATTTCCAAAGATATATTCATTTATTTTCAGCGTAAAATTTGTAGGGATTTCGTTTTCTTTTATTCCATAAATAATCCTACAATTACTGACGTGTTTACTGGAGTTTTTTTGTATTTTTAACTAGGAAGGCCACAAATCTAAACGTGAGCATAATTTTTTAATTCCTATTAACATTTTCAATTAATATTTTGCTCTGTATTTAAATTTAAACACACTTTACTCTTCAATATTATATTTAAATAATTATTTTTTATTTTCCCTGTATCCCATCCAATATTTTAAACTTTTGATGCTTGATTATGGATTTCCATGTGATGATGACTTTTTATCAAGAATAAATTTTTTTGTAATATGTAAGATAAACTTTTTCTCAATTTGTATAAAACTTTTTGGGACACACTGTATATATATTATTATCAAAAGTTTGGAAAAAGTGACTACCCCAAGTGTGGTGGTGTACCCCAAGGCTCCATACTGTCTCCTACTCTCTTTCTCATTTACATTAACGATCTGCTGGAAAAGACCGAGAATCCAATCTACAGCTTTGCAGATGACAGTACACTTATCTCTTCAATCACTTTGAACGCTCGGACATCGGCTATTCAGATGAATATCATTCAACTTAACAAAGACCTGGAAGAAATTCTATCTTGGGGTGACAGTAACCAAGTGGAATTTAACGCTACAAAAATCCAGGCGGCAGTTTTTTCTAAAAAAGTTAACGTTGCTGAACCCGACATAGTTATGTCGGGGCACTCCATTCCTCTAACATCGTCACTCAATTTGTTGGGCGTTAATTTGGGAGCAAATATGTCCCGGCATGAACATGTTACAGGCATAGCAAGGAGAGCTTCTCAAAAGTTGGGAATATTATTTCGAACCAGAAAGCTTTACACTCCACAATAACTGTTAATTTTTTACAAAGCTCAAATTCGACCAACTATGGAATACTGCTCCCATGTTTGGAGCTCCGCTCCCAAACATACACTGCATTTGTTGGATTCTATTCAGAGAAGAGCTGTTCATCTGATTGGAGACCCGGGACTGACCGTCGGCCTTGATTCGCTGAAACATCGAAGAACGGTTGGCGACTTGAGCCTATTCTACAAGTACTTTCATGGAAAGTGTTCTAAGGATGTGGCCCGCTTAATTCCTCCCAGAGGAGCGGTGCATGTTAGAAGTACACGTCGCGCTAATTCTTCACATCCGTATGAGGTTCAGCTTGTTACTCCTCGTACAATGCTTTTCAAGCAGTCTTTGGAATAATTTGCCCAGGACTGTGTTTCCCACCGAGTACAATCTACAGCGATTCAAGAACAACGTGAATCGCTTTATCCGCACACGTGTCGCTCCTGTAGCGCTTTAGGGACTTCCCTGTAGCACGTGTGCTAGACCCATAAAAAAATATATATTTTCAATTGAGCAAATCTATTGTAAAATATTGTATAATAAATAGTTTCAGTCAGGGCAAAAGCGTCTATGCAGTTGTTAGGTCAGAGAACATATGTATGAATTTAAAAAATCACGTAAATTGGATAAGTGGTTCTCGAGGGATAAGCGCACTAACGGACAGACAGACAGATAGAGATATGTTGCATTTTATATATATATATATATATTATAGATATAGATTATTATTATTATTATATAACCTGGCCAAAATATATATGAAAAAAAGACAGGTAAATCGGATAAGTGATTCTCGCGTGATAAACGCACTAATGGACAGACAGACAGACAGACATTGCATTTTATATATATATATATATATATATATATATATATATATATATATATATATATATATTATAGATTATATATGAACTCTGCTACATAATATTGTTCCATATTTAATGGTTTAGGCTGTTTATTGCAAGGGACCCGATAGCTGCAAACTTTTTTCCGACTTCATTCACTATTTTACGTCACTGCTCATTCCTTATGCTACCTATCGTAATAAAATATAGCCTATAACCTGACCAGAGAACATATGTATGTTTAAAAAAAAAAAGTACGTAAATCGGATAAGTGGTTCTCCAGTGATAAGCGCACTAACGGACAGACAGACAGAGAGACGTTGCATTATATATATATATATATTATATATATATATATATATATATATATATATATATATTATATATATATATATATATATATATATATATATATATATATATATATATATATATATATATATATTGAGAGAGAGGAGGGAGGATAAAATAATAAATGAATAACGTCAAAGACAAAATATGTATTAAATAAATATACCGAATACAAATATGCTATTCCAGTGTACACAACTGGATTCATGACATAATTTATTTTATTAGAAATAAATAAACTAATTATAGGCTCAATTATCGCTACATCATTTATTTATTATATGAATATTATATAGCAACTGTTATAGTAAGCGATTATTATATATTTTCTCTCCTGAAACAGTCCTATGTCTTCTCTTACCCTGCAAAGTAACAAATGGAATATGTTTGCATAATTGATAGGGACAATAAATAAAATATGCTTTGTCATTTATAATAATTCTTTATATTAAAAGAATCGTTTATCAAACCGGTGCTTGTGGGATTTTGAAAGTACTCGTTGGAAAGGAAAGGAGATTATCCAAACATATTGTAAATTTTCGCGAGGTTTGATAAATGACACTTTGGAGTATTAGATACGTAATCACTAAAATTTATTGAAAATGGTATCTTGAAAAGGGTATTTTGTCTATTCTGAATATTACAACACTGTATTTCTGTATATACAGTATGATATTGTCGATATTTGTACACAACCTCCCAATATGCAGTGTTTGTCTTTTATTCGTTTCTTTGCATTTTTTTTTGCTTTGTGGAAAATGAGCAGATAACACAGACTAGCTTACTAACTTGTACTATATAACTGACTTATGTAAACAAGCTAACTGTACATGGATGATTATGTAAATTTAAATCTGTTAATTAATTTATTTTACTAAATCAGTAAGTGGACAACCCGAAAAGACTCATTCTCAATGTTGATTGAAGTAACGCAACGATCAAGGTCTGTGTTATAATAGGAGAAATATGTTTCAGTCATCCCTCTTCTTCTAAATCGTTATAGAGGTACGTGTAATAGCACCCCACAAAGGTTTTTGAATCATCGGATAATTGCATCAAGACTGAGTACCTGCCAGGCAATTGACAAGATGATTTTTTCACACTGGTCAAGTACCATAAATTAAAAATTTTTTGGCGGTTTCACACCGGATGGCGTTAAAGTTTGTAGGCAACTAGAATTTCTGGGCGTATACTTTTTAAATTTCTACTGCTTTTATTTTGTGTTTGGGATTTGCCTCTTCATCTAGGCTGGCTGACTAGTTGTAATATGGAGCGAGACGGCACACTCAGATAGTTCATAACTTCGAACGTCCGGACTTTTAAGGCAAGAGCAAAGTACTAGTTAGAGGCTCTTTGTTCGTTAAGCCAATATATCCGTTTCTTTTCTATAGCTAGGCAGCTAAAGTTTTTGAAAATATTATTTATAACAATATATCAACGTTGGTTCATCATGAGGGTAGATCTGTCATTAGTAATTTATTAGCAGTAACGTAGGCAACGTCAGATGTCTTAAATCGGCGCGGCCAAATGGATATTGTATATACAGACTTTGAAAAGGCATTCGATAAGGTCTCATTTGCGATATTGTTGAAGAGGCTGGAGAAGGATATTGGATTCCACGTGAATTTAATTGAGTTTTTAAAATCTTACCTTTATAATCGTGAACATGTAGTAAAGACAAAGGGGTATGAGTATAAACCTTTTACACCTACATCCGGGATTCCGCAGGGGTCCAACCTAGGACCTCTGCTCTTTTTACTCTATATCAACGGCATTACTGGTGTAGTTAAAAATGCATCCTGCCTGTTATTTGCTGACGACTTAAAACTTTATTATGAAATCAGATCGCCTGCTGACTGCCGGATTTTGCAGAATGATATAGACAACGTTGCAAAATGGGCAATTGACAATAAGATTTACTTTAGTATAAGTAAGTGTACTGTTGTTTCTTATACTAGAAAATTGAAGCCGATAAACTTTACATATAGTATTGAGAATGTCCCACTTTTGTATGAGGATGAAATAAAGGACTTTAGGGGTGATTTTTGATTCCAAATTGACGTGTAACTATCATGTAAGTTATACAGCAAGCAACACGAACAAAATGTATGGCTTAATTGTCAGAAGAACAAAAGATTTTAGAAGTACAAAATGCATAAAACAGCTATACATATCCTATGTTAGAAGTATATTAGAATATGCGATTATAGTATGGTCACCCTTTTATAATTGTCACATGCGAACACTTCAATCGATACAGAATAAAATGATGCGTTACATGCGTTATAAACAAACCGGTTCATATAACTCTATGATCTCTTCTACACTGTTGCACGAACGCTATGGGATGGTAACCTTAGAGAAACGTAGAAAACAATATTGCATGCTTTACTTGTACAAAGTAGTGAATGGTCTCATCGATGACCCGGCATTTCTGTCCAACTTACATTTTAGTGTGCCAACGTACACCACAAGAAATCATAGCACTTTCTATACATCAGATGTAGCCCATAATAACCATCACCTGGGATCTCCATTGTATAATGCTTGCATGTTATACAATGGAATCCAGAATACTGTAGATATATTTAACGATAAGTGCAGTCTTTTCAAAACTAAATTGCGTGCGTTGTTTTAAGTGTATGTGGATTATTATGTAGTTAATATTATTTAAATTAAGTTCTAGTACTTTGTAATTGGAAAGATCTCTGTGATCAATCTGTAAAGTGCAGGAAATAAATAAATAAATAAATATATATTTTTACGCACAATTAATATTTACTTTGTAAAATTTTACTATTTGAGTTATCGAATGTTACCCAGATGAGCTTTAAAACTTTGATATCATGGTAAATGAAGTGTTTTTATATTATCGAATGCTATTATCAAGTTAGTGATGATAGATAGACTAAGTGCATTCCCCAATTAGTTTTCCACGTCAACTGTTCGAGGTTGTAACATTCATTTTTTCTTAGATTTTAAGATCATGTTACAACTCCATTTTTCTTTCTGTAATTTATATTTTATTACAGTTTTTTATATTTGATTAGGCAGTGA
Source organism: Pachyrhynchus sulphureomaculatus (assembly GCA_019049505.1). Lineage (NCBI taxonomy): Eukaryota > Metazoa > Arthropoda > Insecta > Coleoptera > Curculionidae > Pachyrhynchus > Pachyrhynchus sulphureomaculatus. Next base: position 111,801,199 of record CM032448.1, on the reverse strand, counting down.
GTTTAAATTTTTGAGCATTGTAACTTAAAGCAGTGGGTTTAAATTTTGGAGCAGTGTAACTTAACCAGTAGTGTATAACATATTGCCGATTTAACGTATTTCGTTTGCACTGAATGCGTCTGATTTGTTAAAATTTGCTTTCCGGAAGTGAACCATTTTAAAGATTTCACTTTGACGAAGGGGCAAAAGATATATAAACGGTCATTTGGAATTTTTAAGGGCTTCTTCCTCCAGTGTGCCGTAGTGGCTTTTTCCTCCAGCATGCCGTAATGGCTTTTTCCTTCCGTCACACCATAGTACAGTAACGACTTTTTTTCCTTAGTGATAGAGGAGTGATTTTTAGTTTTCCATCTTGCCGTAGTGCAGTGGCCCCGCTCTAAAAATATTCTGCTAATCCTAAGACATTTCGGGTTAAAAGGTGATTAGCTACCCAAATGAAGATATGAGAGTAGCAGGTGATACAAAATCTGAATGAGAACCTCACCAGGGGAGGCCGAGCTATTCCTGGAAAACCCACGAAAAGAAGCCAAGCAGTAAGTCAACACGTGTAATCCGCGAAGTCAATTTTACAAACTTTTATATCGTCTTTTAAAGCCTTTTGTTTTTTTTTTACACTTAGAATTAGGAATTCATAGAACTTTCCTAACTCTAGTTTAAATGTGTACACTCTCATAGTCTAAGGGGTTTTTATTTAGTTAATGTAATTTTACGAGTGTAATAACTGCAAGAATTTTTATTTTGTTAATATACTTTTCTCTGTGTTAATGCAGCGTTTTACTGAACTACCTGCTCTTTCTTTCAGGACGCACTGGTTGTAATATATTTAATTTTATTTTAACTAAATAACTCTTCAGTATATTTTCATTTTTTGAGCTGATATTAGATTCCTTTTATTCTAAAAGGAATGGTGCCCGAAAATAGTACAACCAAATTTTGAACAACCATAGAGACTATTTTTAAAAGGCGTACAAAAATTACCTCGATCTCCATATCTCTCCAATCAAAACGGGCTAGCTTATACCTGATTTTTATTCTCTCACTATTAATATCCACTCAATCCATTCTCTAAAATTAAAATATACATAAGGGGCAAGTAATGGCTTCTATTTAATAAATAAAATATTTTAAAAAAAAATGGGACAACGAGAGGCTATATAGAATTACGCTTCAGCGTACCGGGCCACATAAAATAGTCGCAACGTGAGGCTACAAAAATGGCACCGCGAAGAGACATTACAAGGTGCGGTCCAAGACCTGCAAAGATTTTTTTGTTTCATACCTGGCGATATTTGATAATTTCCGAGTAATCCATTAGCAACTTCTGGCCGTGTAGCATAGCACACCGGAACTTTGTAGTAGTGTGATCGATCACAACTTTTATTTGAATCCGTAAAAGAGCGGACCAGGTATGGATTATTACTTATCGTTACATATCTCCGTCATCAAACGTTAGGGTATTATCATATGTATATTCATGTAATTTGTTAGAGTTCCGTACGTAACACTTGTAAGATTACTGTCTGTCAGTCTGTCCGTCTGTCCGCCTGTCACACCCGATTTTCTCTGAAACTATTTGTCATAGGAAGTTGAAATTTGGTAATAATAGAGGAATTGATGACCCCATCAAAGCCGTTGTAGTTTTGAAAGTTGAATTTTAACATAAAGGGTTAGTTTTGGGGGGTGAAATCGGAAATGAAATTGTCTCGAAAAGTACTGATCAAAAAATTTTGAAAAAATTCTGAAATGCTCTCCACGGGGTGTAGATTGAACGAAAATTATCACAAGTGCATTAACTTTAATAATTTATTTAGTATATAAAAATAAAATCAAGGTCATCAGTTTTCAGTAAAGATTGGAAACAAACTTTGTTGAAAACTCCTTTGGGGTATGTTTTGTTAAGTCACTGATCATTTGATACCACCGTAACAAAATTTTTTATTTTAAAAGCAATCAACGTACGGAACACTAATTGTGCAAGTTCAACTTGCACTTGACCGGTTATATATTTTTTTTCAGTTACAAAGCATAATCATATATCATTATATAATTTATTATATCAAAAGTCTCTTATGACATTTGTATTCCTCTCAAGAACAACCGTTAGAAATAAATTTGTTCTTAGCATAGCTGTAACCTTTGCTTTATTTGTCTCCAATTCGAACCATTATTTTTTGAGCAATACTTTTTGTAGATAAGTATATTCACTAATATTTAAAATAAGTATTTAATATTATATTTTTTGACAACACAGTATAGTAACTATCAAAAAAAGAAATGTGTAAAGAACCTTGTTATTTCACTCAACAAGTTTCATTATCGTTAATTCATAGATTCTGTTTTGGACAAGTTCCAATTCCGGGCCAGATGGGGGCCAAAAGAGGGAACAATCTAAAAGCATAATAATAATGTAATCTTGTATCTCTCTGATAGTTCTTTGTTTTTCTTCATTTCTGAGCTTTTGTTTTAGATTAACAAAGAAAAACATTTGGAATTTTTTTTGGTCATAAAAGCCGGCAATTTTTGTAAGAATGAAAAGTTATTACAAAAGATTAGTTAAGATGTTTACCTAGTAGTTCTTTTGCTGAAACGAAAGAGTAATAATAAGAAATTCCTTCATGGTCATAACTTTTACAACGACGAGACAAAATATGTCAAAGGCGATTTGGATTTTACGTACATAAATTTGTTACTTCGGAGAGTGTAGCTCTTTATGATTTTTAAGAGCGCTTGCATGTCATGGTTCGAGATACGCGTATTGATATGAGTACAGTTAGGAGTTGGGTAAAAACTGTGAAAGACAATAATTCTAAAACGAACTGCAAGAATTAAACTCACAACACAATTGACGACGAGTGTCTGCATGTGGCGATACCCAGGTTGGTCAGAATCAATGCTATAAACAAACTGGCATTGCCGAAAGGGTAGGTATTTTAGAAGGAAAAGTACATCACAACCTTATTTAATTACCGTACGTTATTTCTGCAATAAAAGTTAGTACATGTACAGGGTGAGTCAACGATAGAGTAAAGTTCATTACCTCATTTGCTTCGAGAATGACAAAAAATGTTAAATTCAACAGTTTTAGGGAATATTAAGGTGCACAGTTTAAAATTATTTTTGAGTATAAAGGTACTTCAAAAAAGTGTGACAGATATAACATAAGTTTTTTTAAATGGAACATCCTATTTTCTAATTTATTTTTAAATTCTGCGTAAAATTTTATAACTTTTTTATTAATAATGTTATATATCTAAACCTAGTAGTTTTTCTAATATTTCAATTTTTTTTAAAAAATACTAGTTTTAAGTTTTGTAAAAAATCACCAGTAGCGCCATTGTTTCTGAAGATGGAATACTTATAATTTTTCCAATGCATGCTTTGTCTTTTCGACTCTGGCTCAAAGTGATGGATCCAGGCCTCGTTGCAAGTCACTATTCTTTCAAAGAAAGCATCCCCTAAAGCTCGGTTCTTTATCTCTCGACAAATGCAACGCCTCGATTCTTTATGAGCTTCTGTAAGCTTCCTGGGAACCCATCTGGCACACGTTTCTCGGTACTGTAAATGATTCTGAGTAATATTGTGAACCGTTTCAACGCTTACCTCAACCTCCTGAGCTATCATTTCAACAGTAATTCTTCTGTTATCACGAATAAGTCCATCGATCCTCGATTCCAACGAAGGACCGGGAACTTCGACTGGATGTACACTTTTAAAGGTTCGCACGGTTCATGCAACTTTATCCATACTGTAATAACATTCTAGAATGTATTTCGCTTGGCTTAACACCTTCTGCTACTAAAAATATGATAACAGAACGCTGCTCTTTTAAAGTGCAGTCTTCCAATGGACACGCAATGGTAAACTGGATATTTTGAGGTTATGTTTACATTACATGATCGAACAGCTGATTAGAACTCACCACAATGTTGCCAACTTGCACTCCTAGAAGTACGTAGCAATTTCGTTGGGGTTTAAGCTGAGACCAACTGTCCCTTTACTTGTTGAATAACCCTCGTATGTATACTACTACTCAGTATATATCAACACTACACCAAATACTTTATTTTTGCACTCGATGTGCTTTTCGCTAACCATGTTAGTTTCATCAGGAGCGATGACTTACTCCAGTCCAGTCAATCATCGCTCCTGATGAAGCTAACATGGTTAGCGAAACGCGCGTCTAGTGCAAAAAATGAAGTGTTTGGTGTAGTGGTGATATATACTGAGTAGTGTTATTGTGCCAAAGATTCCACATTCCCAACTTTCTCGTATATATATATATATATATATATATATATATATATATATATATATATATATATATATATATATATATATATAATTTGGGTTGAATTCTTTCTTGAACCTTGGAATAATGAATAAATTTTCAGTTTCTTGGGCTTTATGGTTCTTTTGTTTTAAGGATAGAGAAATTCCATCATGTTCTAGTTAGAAGTTTATTGAAAACGTTTCGCCTAATTTGTAGGCTTTTTCAGTTCGTCTAAAACTTGAAAATTTTCAATCAATGTCCATTTTCCTCCCTTCTTTACTTTTTTTATGACTAAATTTTGATTTTACAGGACTGTTTTGGATCTTCAGTAGGATGTAAAATTTTTTAATTATGAATGTATAAAATTCTTAAACTTATAATACAATGTAAAAAGTGAAATAATAAAAATACACATAAAAATATACATAAAAACTTACAGGTGTGGGTTGAAACGAAGGCACACTTAACGTTCTCTAAAAGGTATTACTAGGACGGTCACATCAAATCATTCTTTGGTTTGTTTATGCGTTTTTATTTATTAACTGCTATTGAGTTATTATGAGAAGAGTCCGAAATAAATATTACTCAGACCCCTAACGTCGCTTATGTTGTTTTTCTCTTTATTAATACAAATCATTTCAGGGATTGATCTTTTAAAATAATTTGATTCTTTTTTTAATATTCTTGTATTTTTAAAATCAAAAAAGTGTGTGGTTTGTTGAATGTGCTGTGATAGAGCTGTTGGATTATTCTTATCATACTTATGGCCATTCAGTCTAGTTTCTAGGTGTTGTTTAGTCATGCCGATATAACAACCGTTGCAGTTTTGACAAGGATTGGAATATATCAGGTTTGATAGTTTCAGTAGGGGTGTTTTGGATTTTAGGGGAGTAAAAAGGTGTTTTAGTGAGTTATGCGTTTTGTGGCAAACAGTTAAATTATGTTTAGAAAGAACAGCTATAACATGCATATTCATGCCATATATTCAAGGATTTTCAGAAAAAAATTAAGGCAGTCCTCATAATTTAACTATTTGCCACAAAACGCATAACTCACTAAAACATCTTTTTACCCCCCTAAAATCCAAAACACCCCTACTGAAACACTCAAACCTGATATATTCCATTCCTTGTCAAAACCTAGAAACTAGACTGAATGGCCATAAGTATGATAAAAATAATCCAACAGCTCTATCAAAGCACATTCAACAAACCACACACTTTTTTGATTTTAAAAATCTTAAAAAAAGAATCAAATTATTTTAAAAGATCAATCCATGAAATGATTTGTATTAATAAAGAGAAAAACGACATAAACGACAAAAGCGACGTTAGGGGAGGAGTAATATTATTTTCGAACTCTTCTCATAATAACTCAATAGCAGTTAATAAATAAAAACACATAAACAAACAAAAGAATAATTTTCGTTCCCTATATAACATATGTCTAAAGTTATTTTAAAAAATGTGACCGTCCTAGTAATACCTTTTAAAGAACGTTAAGTGTGCCTTCGTTTCAACCCATACATGTAAGTTTTTATGTATATTTTTATGTGTATTTTAATTATTTCACTTTTTACATTGTATTATAAGTTTAAGAATTTTATATATTCATAATTAAAAAATTATGCATCTTGCTGAACATCTAAAACAGTCCTGTAAAATCAAAATTTAGTTATAAAAAAAAGTAAAGAAGGGAGGAAAATGTACATTGATTGAAAATTTCAATTTTTAGATGAACTGAAGAAGTCTACAAATTAGGCGAAACGTTTTCAATAAACTTCTAACTAGAACATGATGTAATTTCTCTATCCTTAAAACAAAAGAACCATAAAGCCCAAGAAATTGAAAATATATTCATTATATATATATATATATATATATATATATATATATATATATATATATATATATATATATACATATATATATATATATATATATATATATATATATATATATATATATATATATATATATATACATATATATATATATATATATATACATATATATATATATATATATACATATATATATATATATATATATATATATATATATATATATATATATATATATATATATATATATATGTATATATGCATTGCAACATCCGCATTCTATCGTTGTTTAATAATAAAGTATTATACTTAGTTCTCTTACGTCATTTCTGCAATAAAAATGAATACATGTTCTTGGCGGTGCAGTGGGTGTGGCTGCCAGCATGTTCCGATCAGTCAACTGCTAAGACAAGCGACAAACAAGAGAGATCGAAATTCAAGTAAGAAAACAGCAGCATTAAAAAGGTGTGGTTTTCGTTATTGTTCACATTAAGCTTTAGTTCCATTTTATTTACTATGCTTGCCAAGCATCAGCAACTATTTATTTACTGAACCTTTTTTCATTATAATTTACTGCTCTTTTGAATAAATGATTGGCAAGTTGGATATAGTTTTTGACATCCAGAAATTTGGACTGGACGTATCAAATATGGAGTTACTATATTAAAACTTTAAGATTGGGCAGAAAAGTAATTTTTTATTTATTAAGAACGCATAATTATTTAATTGAAAATAGTGTTCTTAGACAGTTCCCCAGTGGCAAAGAAGTTGTTTCTACTGTTAGCAGCAGTGCTGGAGGGCTTAAGCTGAAATGCTATTTAGTTGATCGGTTACGTCCTTCCAACTGGTTTTCGAATCTCGTTAATAAAAATCAGAGGCACTAATATCCGACGAATAGAGTTCTAAAGAAGCACAGAAATGTTTCTCTGTTACCAACTAAAATCGTAGATGACGACTATCGTGTAGCATGGCGTTTTGTAGTAAAGTTGCCGTTTTCTTCCCGATCCTTAAAATGATCTCTCAATAGGAGATACTAAACACAATACTGTGTTTCAATTAACGACTGGCTGTAGAGCAGAACTGCGGAAGCAAAAATAAAATTTTAAAAAAAATCATTTAAATAACTGTTAGTGCTGGTATGATTATCTATGCAAAAAAATAAATTTTTTACTCTTAGTAATTGTTCTTTAGCAAAGCTTCCTGTTTTCATGAATAAGGTAGTGAATAAATGCGTATAAGTAATGCATTACTTTTCATGAAATTTCATCCCAAACACAAAAGAGAATAAGTAATAAAAAAATCACTTAATCATCGAGTTTATCGTGAGCTAGAAACAAGTCGCAAAAAAATAAGGCTGAATATAACTATCATTATTAAGTTTCTTTTAATGATCAAAGCTAATTTCCATTAATGCAATTTTTGGTGCCATTCCAATACCGAAAAATATTTATTTTGATCGGTAAATTTCTCCGAAAACCGCGATCAAAATGCATGATTGAAATAAGTTTCAATGAATAAGTGCCAATATGAACTCAATTATTGGATAACTGTCCCAAACGTCAGTTTTCAGTGACATTTTAATATTCCTGCAATTTGTTTCAGCAGTTTTATTGGTGACTATTTTATATTAAAATTGTGTTTATATAAAGTAGCGATAATAGAGAAGAAACAAATTTATATTTATATATATATATATATATATATATATATATATATATATATATATATATATATATATATATATATATATATATATATACATATATATGTATATATATGTATATATATATATGTATATATATATATATATATATATATATATATATATATATATATATATGTATATATATATATTTATATATATATATATATATGTGTATATATATATATATATATATATATATATATATATATATAATATATACATATATATGTATACACCTATATATATACTTAAATATAAAATTTGTTGGGGAACTCGACAAAGGGCGTGAAAAAAGTTCACACAATGGTCATTCAGTCAATATTTCGGTCCTAGGTTGGGACCTTCCTCAGGACAAGAACTTACTCTGGAAGCGCTGGATCCTACTGTTGTCATTGGATCTATCAGACATCAGATTGTTCATGCATCCAAAGTTTTGTACAATACGCTTTGGGACAAGTCCCGTTGACCGGCATTTCAGCAAAAAATTCCTCCTCATGGTCATTCTAGCTAACTTATGGTTATACTTAGCCCAATTCCGGAAAAGGGTAGTAGTTTCCGCTCCATATCTATTATATAATTCTTGAAAAAACCCCATTTCTATAAATAAATAAAGAAATCAAAAGTTGCCGTATCTAACAAAATTCTTAAATATAAAATTTGTTGGGGAACTCGGCAAAGGGCGTGAAAAAAAAGTTCACACAATGTTCATTCAGCCAATATTTCGGTCCTAGGTTGGGACCTTCCGCAGGACAAGAACATACTCTAGAAGCGCTGGATCCTACTGTTGCCATTGGGTCTATCAGACGTCAAATTGTGCATGCATCCAAAGTTTTATACAATATGCTTTGGGACAAGTCCCGTTGACCGGCATTTCAATAAAAAATTCCTTCTCATGGTCATTCTAGCTAACTTATGGTTATAGTTAGCCCAATTTCGGAAAAGAGTAGTAGTTTCCGCTCCATATCTATTATATAATTCCTGAAAGAACCCCATTCCTATAAATAAATAAAGAAAGAAGGCAAAACTTGCCATATCTAACAAAATTCTTAAATATAAAATTTGTTGGGGAACTCGGCAAAGGGCGTGAAAAAAGTTCACACAATGTTCTGGCTGAATGAACATTGTGTGAACTTTTTTCACGCCCTTTGCAGAGTTCCCCAACAAATTTTATATTTAAGAATTTTGTTAAATACGGCAACTTTTGCTTCCTTTCTTTATTTATTTATTCATATATATATTATATATATATATATATATATATATATATATATATATATATATATATATATACATGTGTATATATATATATATATATATATATATATATATATATATATATATATATATATATATATATATATGGGCATATCGCAAGGATGAGCGATAACAGATAGAGACGCCGTATGGTTGAATGGAGGCCTAGAGAACATAAAAGATGTAGTGGTAGACTACAGACAAAATGGACGGACGACATAAAAATGTTACCGGAACATGACTGGATGAAAAAGGCAAACAACAGAGCTCAATGTAGACAATTTCGGGAAGCTTACATCTCCATTTAAGTATCTTGCATATATCTCCTGAAGCAGTTTTTGGGTTCAACTTTTATTAGCTCAGAAGCAACTGCTTCCGGTTCAATTGTCCTATTACTTTTCATAGTTCATGTCACTTTTATTACTAAGCCTTCGTCTTTGTATTTGCATTGTCCTTGTACGGTAAATGATTTTGCAGAATTTGTCAAATATTGTGGCTTTCATATTTCCTCAGAGAGTGTTTTTTACGAGTGGCGGTCAACGGATCTCTTTCTAACACCTTCACTATCAACGCCGGTGTGTCCCGAGGCTCCATACTATCTTCTACTCTCTTTCTCATTTACATTAACCATCTGCTGGAAAAGACAGGGAATCCAATCTATAGTTTTGCAGATGACAGTATGCTTATCTCTTCATTTACTTTGAACGCTCGGATATCGGCTACTCAGGCAGATATCTGCAGACGGCAGGAGGTCCTTCAACTTAACAAAGACCTGGAAGAAACTCTATCTTGGGGTGACAGTAACCAAGTAGAATTTAACGCTACAAAAACCCAGGCGGCAGTTTTTTCCAAAAAAGTTAACGTTGCTGAACCCGACATAGTCATGTCGGGGTACTCCATTCTCCTGGCATCGTCACAATTTGTTGGGCGTTAATTTGGGAGCAAATATGTTCGGGCATGAACATGTTGCAGGCATAGCAAGGAGAGCTTCTCAAAAGTTGGGAATATTATTTCGAACCAGAAAGCTTTACACTCCACAACTGTTACTTCTTTACAAAGCTCAAATTCGACCATCTATGGAATACTGCTCCCATGTTTGAGACTCCGCTCCCAAACACACACTGCATTTGTTGGATTCTGTTCAAAGAAGAGCTGTTCGTCTGATTGGAGACCCGAAACTGACCGGCGGCCTTGATTCGCTGGAACATCGAAGAATGGTTAGCAACTTGAATCTGTTCTAAAAGTATTTTCATGGAAAGTGCTCGAAGGATCTAGCCCGCTTATTTCCTCTCAGAACGGTGCATGTTAGAAATACACATCGCGCTAATACTTCACATCCGTATGAGGTTCAGCTTGTTACTCCGCGTACAACGCTTTTCAAGCAGTCTTTTATATGGAAAACATCGTCCCTTTGGAATAATTTGCCTAGGCTGTGTTTCTCACCGAGTACAATTTACAGCGATTCAAAAACAACGTGAATCGCTTTTTCCGCACACATGCCGCTCCGGGAGCGCTTTCTCTGTAACACGTGTCGGAGACCCACAAAAAAAATAGCTATCTTCTTTCAGTTTTTGTGAATAGTGTCGTTTCCATTTCTCCACTGAGATAGGTTGAATGTTCGGTTTATACATTGCGTCAGTTTTAAGAGATTTAGTAACTTTCCACGCTTCAGAGAACTTTCCTCCTCCAATAACATGGGTATTTTGTTTTACTTTCTGTCCCAAGTATTATTTTGCTTTCGTCTGCCGACTTTTTAAATTTTGCCAGTTCTTGCTCATATTTTTTTTTATCCTGCGTATCATTTGAGCTCAATCACTTTTTGTGTGCTTTGTATTTCATGCGTCTATGATTTTCTAATGTTATATTCCAGACGATGCCGTTATTTCACGTACCATAACGTTTATTTTCCAGACCAAAAGTTTTTTGTGATGAAGCATAAATATTTTCCATAACATGTTTATATAAGTCGTCGGTATTTTAAACCAAATACTCGTCATTAAGTTGCTGATCCAGACAATTTTGATATAGTTTTAGTGCTGCTATCCAGTAACCCGCCTAAGTCATACTTTATATGCTCTACGAGGCATATCCAAAAAGTAAGGACCGTTTGGTCATAAGAAAAAAATGTAATCGTTAGAAAAAGTTTTTATTGACGGTTTTAGTTTCCTACAAACCTACTTCACTTTTCCACATAATGGCCGTTCACTTCTAAGCACTTTTCGTAACTCTGCACCAATTTCTTTAACCCCTTTGCATAGAAGTTCTTCGCCTGGGAGTTGAACCAGTTGACAACGGCGGTCTTGAGTTCTACGTCGTCTTTAAACCGCTATCCACCAAGCCACTGTTTCAAGTGCAATCGTTGATCAGATCGAAGTTTTTGGTCCACTTGATGAACGATTTTATCGGTCTGGATACTAGGCCTGCCACTCCGCTCTTCTTCATGCACATTTGTGCGGCTATTTTTGAAGTCTCGTCACCATTTTCGCGGACATTGTTGTCTGCATTCACCGAGAGGCAAACGACTATTGAATCAAAACGATAACTTTAGTAGCTTCAGAAACAATCAATAGATGGCGTTGCATAGGTACAACTATGTTTAAATATAAGTCAGTATTTAAATATAAGCAAACGACCGAATACGCCTCGTAATTTAGTTTTATTTATGGTAATAGTAATTGCTTGTTTTTTTTTTAATAATAATATAGTATATTATTGTTTTTTTATTACCCTGGAATGTTGGCGCCAAATGTACTAGGGTGAACTGATAAATTGTTAAATTTCCACGAACTGGCTAGAATTGTTTTCACGCGGCATGACTATTGATAAACGTGATTCTTGTATCGGTTGTTTTCAAAGTTTTAAACAGCTGCAACGAGTAGTTATTTGTTGGCAGCTGTTGAAAGTGATCGGTGTCACACGTTTCGTAGAAATGGATGAAATCGAGTATCGTGCAGTGATAGAACATTTTTATTTAAAAAAGTAGACTGAGACTAAAATAGAAATTAAACTGAGGGAAGTTCATGGATACTTTGCATCGGCACTCAAGACCCTTTAATACTGGTTAAATAAATTAGAACGTGACATAACGAGTACTGCAGATACGGCACGTTCAGGACGCCTGAAAAAATGATCGATAAGGTTCATTGTATAATGATGGAACCTTGGTGGGATAGAAGGCATTTTATAGGTACAGAACATCCTGCGCGAAGTTCTGAACATGAAAAGGCTAAGTACGGGTGCCACATTTGTTGACTCCAGACTAAAAAACCAGAGGAAGAGAATTTCAAAATCTTGCTTGCTATCATATTGATACTGTAGACAAAACGTGGCTTCACCATTACACCCCGAAGATAAAATGTCAGTTAAAACAATTGCTTGGAGAAGGTGAAAGCGAAAAAAGCGAAAACAGTATCATCAGCAGGAAAAGTGATGGCAACTATGTTTTGGGTCTTACAGTATCATCATAACTGACTATTTGGAAAAGGGTAAGACAGTGACTAGCTATTATTAGTGAGCAGTAGCAATCAGGATTAGCGAGCAAAAAAGTACTCCTCCACACAAGACAATGCGTTTGCTCACACATCAGCCGTTGCAATGTTAAAAGTGCACGAGCTGGGCTTCGAAATAGTTCCTAACCCATCCCATTCCTCAGATTTAACACCAAGTGAATTTTTTTGTTTTCTAACCGCAAAAATTGGCTTAAGGGGAAGAAATTATCGTCGAATGAAGAGCTTATCCGTTCTGTAAACAAGTGCTATGCACAGTTTGAAATATTTTTTTATTTTGATGGAATAAAAAAAATGGAACCTCGCTGTATTGAGCTAAATGGGAATTATGGTGAGAAATATTTGTTTTTTGTAAAACATTTAATTTACCTTTTTTCTATAAGATTTTTTCGATATTTTTGTGTGAAATCCACTTAATATTTTCAGTTCACCAATGTTACCTGCTATATCGTCATTAACTTTTTCCCCAGTTCTTGCAATAAAGTCCCAATTAGAACATAGTCACATTAGTTTCCTTATTGTAGGAGTGTCTCGTGTAGCCAGTCGCAAAATTCATTATTTTCGTGTTGTGATAAACCTTAATTGAGGACATCAAATCCAGTTGTTAATATTTTGTATCCTTGAAGGTTAAGGTTCCTCCCTAGTAGTCTTTTACTTATGGTAACCTAATGATTTATTTGTTTTAAATACTATTTTTTAATCAGTATTCACACTTTAATGAAATAATACAAATGATTGTATATCCAACTATAGTCCTTAGAAAATTATTTCTTAAAGAAATTACATCTAAATATGAACCAATGTTACCGGCATAGTTCTAAATGAATAGTTAAATTATTGATTATTGCTTGGCAGTTCCCCCGATTTTTTTTACTGGATATTTTTTTTTAATTCTTCTTAAAGTTTCATATCCGATAAGGATGTAGAGTACCTTCTCGCCTTTGTCTCTAGTTGATGCCTTTTTTAAGTGGTCCACAGACACAATGGGGACCTACAGTTTAATGCTGCTTCCAAACGGCCAAAGTAAGAGGACTTTACTAGGCATAATACTGCGGGTAGTTTGCCATTACTATTGGCTTTTCTGAGAAAGGCAATTGTCACATTTCAATTTTTTGTTTATTATTTTCGGAAACGAGATACAAACTCAGATCTCTGGAGTATAAATCGTTTTATTGTTTCTCTAAAATTTTGCATGCGTTCGAACCAAATCTCAAAATATTTTTTTCAATCTGTAGTTGGTATCTCAAAAACATGGTTCTCGTTCGGGGACAAAAAGAAATCGCTGGGCTATAAATCAGGTAAATACGGGCAACGAGACATTAATTCAATGTTTTCCTCCGTCAAATAATCGAGCTGTTTGACGTGTTGTGTGAGAGTTGGCGTTGTTATCATGAAGAATGATGCGACCTTTTCGGTTGTCTTTCCTGATTTTATCGATGACTTCTGGCAAACAAATTTTTTGTATACTATTCAGCAATAACGGTTCTTCGATTCTCTAAAGCAATGGCTGCATCATATCCAGTATAATCAAAGAAACAAGCGATCGTTTACTAAGAAGTGCTTCGCGAACGAACCACTTTTGTTGGATTCGGTTCATCTTGGAATACCCAAACAGTTGATTGTTGCTTAGTTTCCGGTTCGTATGAATATATCCAAGTTTCGTCTTCTGTTACGGATTTTGCATGTCCTCAGTCGAATTTTTTTAGCATTTGCTTACACCAATTGACACGAGCCTGTTTCTGAGTTTCAGTACAATTATGCGGAATCTATCGGGAACAGATCTTTTTTGGAGCTAAATGTTCATGCAAAATCGAATATACTGCGGTTTTCGACATATCTAGGGATGCCTCTATCTCACGGTAAGTCACATGCTAATCCTCTTCAATCATGCTGCGCACTGCATCGATGTTTTTTAGAACAACAACGATTTTGGCCGATCTTCACGAAATTCATCGCTGACGGAAGCATGACAATGACGAAATTCTGCAAACCAACTGTAAACAGTCTTTTCTGACGGTGATTCATTACCAAAAGTTGCACGAAGTTATTCGAGGCGTTGTTGTTAAGTTAGCCCTTTACGAAAATCACAAAAAATCATCCAACGTATCCTTCACGTGAAATTTCCATTTGTTCACAAAACTGTTTTTTTTAACGCTCACTGTAAACAAATTACTCGGTCAATTTTTGAGTTCTCACTGTTTTAACAATAACAAATGTCAAGTTTTTACAACAATGGTAATATCACAACTTAATAGCCCCTCTACTTCGTTTGAAAAAACTTAAAATGCAGCCCTCATACTTTCCTAATTAAGTCTTTAGAGTTATCCAGTTTTACGAGTTCTATTTATACCCTCTGCTGACTTTAATTCTAAATACGGTAATTCAAATGGACAGAACAATGAAATAAGTTTATGCTATTATATAAGTTTCGCAATGAAAAAGTAACGTTTTCGAATTAAGTCAATATTGTTTTTGAATTTTAAGCGGAAGATTTCCATATTAATTTAACTATTGATATGTTTCATTTTTTGCAGTTACGAAATGAAGTTATATCAAGTTAAACTGCATTTGCAAATAGTTGGTGCATACAGGGTGTTATAAAAAAAAATTTAATATGTGTTTTTCAAACATTTACCTACGAAAAGATTCAACCAAAATTAATATTATCATGTAACCTAGTTCCGTTATTACGACGTCACCTGTGAGTATCCCATGATAGCGCAGTGCGTTTATTTAATCACCTTACCTCTGCAAATTATTTTCAATAAGTCTGTGGACTCTTGTGCTTTTCCATCTAGGTGGAAGCACAGCTTCATATCTCCTATCTTCAAATCGGGTGACAGGGAGGATATCAGCAACTATAGAGGAGTGTGTCTACTGTCTGCCATGCCCAAACTATTCGATAGTTTAGTGTGCGACCAGTTAAAACTGGTCCTGTAGGGGAATGATCAATCCCTACCAGTTTGGCTTCTGTCCTGGGAAATCAACCACAGAAAATTTGGCACTATGCTGGAGGCGTTGGAGAAGGGTGATCAGGTCGATGTTATCTACACTGACTTCTCCAAAGCCTTTGACAGAGTTAACTTTAAGATCTTATTGAGTAAGCTTCTTTTCCTGGGATTTTCTGAGCAGATCATAGCTTGGTTAAAGAATTTTCTCTTGGGCCATACCCACACTGTCAGAATGAATGGTTTGTCATCCAGTATTATTCATGTTACATCGGGCGTCCCCAATGGTTTGCACTGCGCTCCTCTGCTCTTTATTTTGTTTGAAAATGATCTGTTATCGGCATTGCATCGCTCAACGGGGCTTATGTTTGCAGATGGTTTGAAAATCTATCGGCGGGTTGGTAGTGTTGAGGACGTTGTAGCACTTCAAGATGACCTTGATCGGGTTTGGCAATGGACCCAGTCCAATCATCTATTTTTAAATGTAAGCAAATGTTTTACCATTAGCTTCTATAGAGGGAAACATAGAGTTCCATCCTCATACTCGATTGAAGGTGTTCAACTTCCTTACAGGAGTTCAGCAAAGGACCTTGGGGTTGTTTTCGATGAAAGACTTACTTTTACAAGGCATATATCTGCCCTTAGCCAGAAAAGGCTAAGCATGCTGGGTTTTGTTTTAAGAAATTGCGGGCAGTTCTCTATGACTGTTTTGAGAGTGTTGTATTGTGCTCTTGTGAGAGCAAACTTGGAATATGCGACGGTAATTTGGTCTCCATTTTATGAGTTGCATAAGGGAACAATCGAAAGAGTGCAAAATACATTTTTGAGATTTTCCGCACTCAAGTGCAACGGTACACGTGTGAATTATCCTAAGACTCTCATGCGGAGGACCTTAGGATTACATACTTTGGAAATGAGAAGATCCCTTTATATGTTTTATCTTCAAACTTATTAATGAAATCACTGACTGTCCTCAGCTACTCGCTAAAATAAATTTTAATATACCCAGAGACAATCTTCGCCATCATGATCTCTTTTGCATCCCTTTCCATCGCACGAATTATGGGAGGCACTCTCCCATTCATAGAGCTTTGAGGACTTGAAATTCATTGGATGGCCGGCTCGATATGTTTAACAGCTCTATCTCGGGATTTAGGTCCCAGCTGCTGAGGGCTTTGTAGAGGTTCTATTTTATCAGTGTTTACTATTGTTAATACTATTATAGTTTTTATATTTCTGAGGGTAGTTCTTTCATTACCTATATCTATTTTATATATTTTGTTATTGAGGATGTTTATGTGTTTGTTAAATATTTTTATTTAGACATAGTCTTTGTCACGTGTTTGTCTTTTTAATTTTTAATATTTTTGTATCTGCATTTGTACCTGTTTTAAAATTGTACTACAATGGGGTTTCCCGTAAAATTTGCATAAATAAAATAAATAAAAAATTATTATTTTAGGACTATACCTACTAGACATAAGTAAGTCAGTAAGAAATAGTACAGTACGTTGCTACAAGTAAAATTGTACGTTATTACTTCTTACTTAAAAACTCGTATTTTACAAAATAGTCCCCTGGTATACATTTTGAATCACAGCAATGAACTGAGCTCCACCCTATTTAAATAAACCCCATTTTAAAGCGAATTACCTTTCTTTATCTAATATTCCTGATAAAATATTGCACCTATTTTCATCAAAAGATAAACTTTGCCTTTTCACAGAGTAGCTGGCACCTTGCCTATCGGCCCCAATAAAATGGACATTGTTTATAGGAACGGCGCGATTCTACATCTAATGCTTGTTTTGTCGCCAATAAAAAGGAAATTACAAAACTTTTTAGCGTTAAAAACTGTTGGCAACCACAAAATGTTATTGGATAGTTTCTGTTTACTTTTTTTGCTAAAGAAAATTATTTTATTCGTGTAAAATCATCCTAACAGGTTTTTCCATTTATTCGGGTTAGGCATCTACAGTTCACGCAATACTTAGTTTCCAATTTTCGTTTGATTATCGGCGTATCTGTTTGTCTATCTGACTTTTGGCACAAAAACTTTAAAACGATATAAGATATCCATTTTAAATTTAGTATACATGTAGTACAATTAGAAATTGAACCTATACTTTTTTTCTTGAGTAAATATTAACTTAATAATCCTCGGCTTTTTACACATTATCTATAATATATATAAAATGCAAACGTCTCTCTGTCTGTCCGTCAGTGCGCTTATCACTGGAGAACCACTTATCCGATTTACGTACTTTTTTTTTTTAAACATACATATGTTCTCTGGCCAGGTTATAGGCTATATTTTATTACGATAGGTAGCATAAGGAATGAGCAGTGACGATAATAGTGAATAAAGTCGGAAAAATGTTTCCCGCTAACGCGTTCCCTTGCAATACATAGCCCAAACTATTAAATATGGAACAATATTATGTAGCAGAGAATATCTATAATCTATAATATATATAAAATGCAATGTCTCTCTGTCTGTTTGTCTGTCCATTAGTGCGTTTATCACGCGAGAACCACTTATCCGATTTACGTGTCTTTTTTTAAATTCATACATATATTCTATGGCCAGGTTATGCTGCTGATTAGAATAATGGGCATCGCATTTCTTTGCATTTACCCAGCTACTAGTTTAATTCTTTGTTTGGATCGCCTTGTCAAGGCATCTGACTAAAGTCATGACCCTCTTCTTTGAATATTTCACGGTGATACTGAATTTTTGTCCTTAATTTCCAGCTAATCACAATATATATGATGATCCTTCAAGAGTTTAGACAGAGCCCTGAACCCAGAGATGTCTTAAACAAACTCTATCTGGCTCGCCTTCTATTTTTTGACTTCTTCCCCTTTCTCTATTTTCCACCTCACCATCAGCTGCTCATTTTGTACTTAAGTATGACCTGACTATTATGCTGCACTTTGATGAATTGACTCTTCTCTTATATACTTTAGAAACTTTCGACTTGTTATAAGACAATCACAACACAGGACTAAACTCTTCACGCTCCCGGGCAACTGAGGAGCTATCACACCCCACTATGTTGCCTCGGATATGTCTAAGGAACAGGAAGGAACTGGAGGAAGATAAAACAATGATTATTTACAATTTCATTTTGTTATGATTCAGAAAATTCATTATGACCGATATTACTTTGTCATTTATGCTAGATAATAATGATTGAACTGAAATAGGATTTGCAAAACCCATTCTGGTTAGGTCTGCATATAGGTCCTTCTCCATCAATGGACAACTGAATAATATGTGCTCCAAGTTACCAATTCCAGTATTGCACTCACATCTTTGATTGTCACATATTCCCAATCTGAACATATGTTCCCGGGTCAGGCAATGTCCAGTTCTCATTCTTATGATGGTCGTCACCTTTCTTCTGTTTCTATATTCGATGTTTTTGAACCATGGTCTTTCCAAAAATTCACCCTGAATTTGACTATACCATCTGCCTTTTGTCAGGGAGGCTTCTTTCCACTTCTTACTCCACTCGTTGTGTGTTTCCTGCTTTAACTCAGGAATGAGCTCACTCCATGAAACCTTAATGTCCATTGGAACCCTTAGGTTCCTACCTATGTTCGCCAACACGTCCGCCCTTTCATTGCCTCTAATCCCTGAATGTCCTGGGACCCAAGCAATTCTAATGTCAAATTGATTCCTTTTTGCATCCAGCAAGAACTGTTTAGTCAAAAAAGAAATGTGGTCTACCTCCCTGGAGACTTCTAGTCTGTTAATTTTCATGATAGCACTCCTGGAATCAGAAAAGATGATTGCTTTTGCTATGTTTTTCTCCACACAAAAGGAGATTGCTTTGTTGATTGCGACTATCTCAGCTGAACAGATTTGCATCTCCCTTGGGAGTTTTTGTGAAAAGCTGAAGTTCTCAGCAGGGCAATACACCCCAAATCCTACAGAGTTAGATGCTAAGTCTTTTGAAGCATCCGTAAAACACCCATGTATGGTATTTTGCTTTCTTATTCGCCTTTTCAAGGAATTCACTATTGCCGAAGCATTCCTTCTTCATGCCAAGGTCCAGAATTGAGACTTTAGAGATTAAAGAAATAAAATCAAAGGAGAAACATGGATATACTTCCTGCCTCTCAATCGACGATAATCTTTCCTGAACAGATCTAAATGCAGTGACTGTGTCTGGTAAAGCTTTTTTTCCCCAATACTTGTTCACCCTTTAGAAATGTTAATACTTAATTCTTTTATGATATCAATTATCGGATTACCGATTATTACCACGTTCTTCATGATAAACTTCCTTGCTTGATCAAATCTTCTCATATCTATCGACATCTCGCTGCATTCACATAGCAAAGCATTAATTGGGGTAGATTTCATACACCCTGTGATAATTCTTAACGCTTCGTTTTGTAAAGAGTTCAGCTTCTCCTTCATTTTGAGCCCCTCTGGGTTGAAGATAATACTCCCATATTCAATGTGTGAACGTACTAACCCCTTATAAATGTGAAGCAGGGTTAGGGGATCTGCTCCCCACCAAACTCTGGTTACTGCCTTCATTACCGAAAGTCCTTTCTTGGCCCTCTCCTGAATCTCACTAACGCGCTTGCCCCATTTTAGGTAGGTAGGTAGCATAAGGAATGAGCAGTAACGTAAAATAGTGAATGAAGTCGGAAAAAAGTTTGCCGCTAGCGCGTTCCCTTGGAATACACAGCCTAAACCATTAAATATGGAACAATATTATGTAGCAGAGAATATCTATAATCTATAATATGTCTGAATGTCTCCTTATCTGTCTGTCTGTCCATTAGTGCGTTTATCATGCGAGAACCACTTATCCGATTTACCTGTCTTTTTTTAAATTCATACATATATTCTTTGGCCAGGTTTATATAATAATAATAATACTCTATTTGTACAATATATACAAAATTCAACATCTCTCTGTCTATCTGTCTGTCCATTAGTGCGTTTATCCCTCGAGAACCACTTATCTGATTTACGTGATTTTTTAAATTCATACATATGTTCTCTGACCAGGTTATAGATATATATTTTATTACATCTATAATATATATAAAATGCAACGTCTCTCTGTCTGTCTGTCTGTCCGTTCGT
Organism: Pachyrhynchus sulphureomaculatus; assembly: GCA_019049505.1. NCBI lineage: Eukaryota > Metazoa > Arthropoda > Insecta > Coleoptera > Curculionidae > Pachyrhynchus > Pachyrhynchus sulphureomaculatus. Next base: position 111,780,560 of record CM032448.1, on the reverse strand, counting down.
GCATTACGTGCTTTTTTTTAAAACATACATATGTTCTCTGGCCAAGTTATAGGATATATTTTATTGCGTTAGGTAACATAAAGAATAAGCAGTGACGACAATAGTGAATCAAGTCGGAAAAAAGGTTACCGTTAGCGCGTTCTCTTGCAATACACTGCCTAAACCATTAAATATGGAACAATATCATGTTGCAAAGAATATAATATATATAAAATGCAACGTCCCTCTGTCTGTCCGTTAGTGTGCTTATCACTTGAGAACCACTTATCAGATTTACGTGTTTTTATAAATTTATAGTATAGTAGTAGTATAAATAATGGGAGATAGGGAAAAATAAAGGGAGATAAGCAGAGATAAGTCTAGATAATGGGAGTTATGGTGAGATAACGGGAGATAAGGAGAAATAATGGGAGATAAGGAAAAATATTGCGAGATAAGCCTAGATAATGGGAGATAAGGTGAGATAACAAGAAATAATGGAAGATAAGGAGAAATAATGGGAGATGAGCAGAGATAAGCCTAAATAATGAAAATTATGTAGAGATAATGGGAGATAAGAAGAAATAATGGGAGATAAGGGGAAATAATGGCAGATATTTTATTACGTTAGGTGACATAAGGAATAAGTAGTGACGATAGTAGTGAATCAAGTCCACGCGAGCGGAGCCGCGGGCACGGCTAGTTTATTATACTTTTGGTGCTCGTGTTTCCTCAGGAAACGTTCATTACGAATGGCAGTAGATTTTTATCTAATATCTTAACTATCAACGCCAATATGCCCCACGACTCGATTTCTCATTTAAATTAACAATCTGCTGGAAAAAAAAACAGATCAGTATATAGCTTTGCCGATGATAGTACGTTTTTTCATTTTCCCATGAATGCACGAACATCAACCACCCATGCAAATATTCACACACAGCAAGAAGTTGCTCAACTTTACAAAGACCTAGAAGAAATTGTTCCGTCACAGTACTTGGTGAGGCACATCGACGTTGATAGTGAAGGTACTAAAAAGAAACCCCTCAAATGCCATTCGTTAAAAACGTTCTCTGAAGAAATACGAGACGGGGAGTTCGTCAGTCTTCTTGATCTGTTTTTAACCACCAATCCGGAGATTTACACGGTCAGCGTAAATCTGCCTTTAGGTTCTTGCGCCCATAAACTACTTTCGACATCGAGTATCCTACCAATTAGTGACAGAGAAGTGCCTAAATCGTGCAAGATTTGGCACTACAGATCTGCTAAATGAGAAGATCTCATGGAATATTTTCGAACTTTCCCTTGGTAAGACGTTTGTTTTCGATCCGACGACCCATCTGACTGGACCAGGGAGGTTTCCGATGTTATTTTGGCCGATATGGAGGCTTACATCCCTTTTTCGAAGAAATGCCCTTCCAACGGCAAGCCTTGGTTTGACCGAAGATGCAAAGATGCTGTTGCTTCTAAACATCTTGCATACCGACAATGGTGTGAAAATCTTAACAACATAAATCGTAACACCTTTGTTCGTGCTAGGAACAGATGCAAACAAATTATCGACGAAACCAAGAAGGCACACAATCAACGGATTAGAAACAAACTTCTCGCTTTTCCCAACAATTCCAGGTCCTTTTGGTCAGTCGCTAAGGCAGTTAGTCAAAATTTCACTCACGCGGCCAGATACTTCTATTGCAACAACACCTGTTGAAAAAGCGAACTTGTTGGCTGAACTCTTTACTTCACAATCTACTGTCGATCTCCAAGGAAAACACCACCTACTATTCCCATAGTGCAGTCAAGGATGCCCGATATTGTCTTCAGACAGCGTATCCTAAAACGTATTTTGATGAAGCTAGACACCAAAAAGGCTTCTGGCGCTGACGGAATATCTGCCATAGTTCTCAAAAACTGTGCGAGGAAACTAACACCAGTTTTCTGTAGACTTTTCAACCTATCCTACAGAAACGGAATATTTCCTTCCTGCTGGAAATGTGCAACAGTTCAGCCGATACCTAAAAAAGGCAAGAAGACCTTGCCAAATAACTACCGACCAATCGAACTGCTTCCAATAATATCGAAAGTCACGGAAAAGGCTGTCAATCAGCATATTCTAAAATATCTTGAAGGATTCAACATTATTAGCGATCACCAATATGGCTTTCGTAAAAAGTAGATCAACAGGAGATCTTCTGACTTATGTAACACATGTTTGGAACAACGCAATTGAACTCTTTGGAGAATCTCGAGCGGTTGCTCTTGACATATCCAAGGCATTCGGCCATGTTTGGTACGATGGGCTGTTGGCTAAGCTACGTTCTTATGGTATGTCTGAAAAGTTCTGTTTATGGCTCTCATGTTTCCTCAGAGAGCGATCTTTACGAGTGGCAGTCGACGGATTTCTTTCTAACACCTTCACTATCAACGCCGGTGTACTCCAAGGCTCCATACTGTCTCCTACTCTCTTTACTCATTTATATTAACGATTTGCTGGAAAAGACCGAGAATCCAATCTACAGCTTTGCCGATGATAGTACACTTATTTCTTCATTCACTTTGAACGCTCGGACATCGGCTACTTAGACAAATATCCGCAGACAGCAGGAAGTCATTCAACTTAACAAAGACCTGGAAGAAATTCTGTCTTGGAGTGAGAGTAACCAAATGGAATTTAACGCTACAAAAACCCAGGCGGCAGTTTTTTCTAAAAAAGTCAACGTTGCTGAATCCGACATAGTTACGTCGGGGCAGGCCATTCCTCTAACATCGTGGCTCAATTTGTTGGGCGTTAATTTGGGAGCAAATATGTCCTGGCGTGAACATGTTGCAGGCATAGCAAGGAGAGCTTCCCAAAAGTTGGGAATATTATTTCGAACCAGAAAGCTTTACACTCCACAACAACTGATAATTCTTTACAAAGCTCAAATTCGACCAACTATGGAATCCTGCTCCCATGTTTGGGGCTCCGTTCCAAACATACACTGCATTTGTTGGATTCTATTCAGAGAAGAGCTGTTCGTCTGATTGGAGACCCGGAACTGACCGGCGGCCTTGATTCGCTGGAACATCGAAGAACGATTGGCGACTTGAGCCTATTCTACAAGTATTATCATGGAAAGTGTTCGAAGGATGTGGCCCGCTTAATTCCTCCCAGAGCGGTGCATCTAGCAGTACACGACGCGCTAATACTTCACATCCGTATGAGGTTGCAGCTTGATACTTACGTACAACGCTTTTCAAGCAGTCTTTTATATGGAGAACATCATCTCTTTGGAATAATTTGCCCAGGACTGTGTTTCCCACCGAGTAGAATTTACAGCGATTCAAGAACAACGTGAATCGCTTTGTCCGCACACGTGTCGCTCCTGTAGCGCTTTAGGGACTTCCCTGTAGCACGTGTGCTAGACCCATAAAAAAAAAGCCAGAAATAAAATCTCTTAAATTTACCATAAGAGCACAGCTTAGCCAAAAATTCGTTATGCCAAATAGGAATGAATGCCTTAGGTAGATCAAGTGTAACCGCTTGAGATTCCCCAAACTATGGAATGGCCTTATTCCAAATATATACGACATAAGTTAGAAGATCTGTTAATCGTGGCTGAGGAAAGTCATACTGATGGTTGCTAATAATATTAAATACTAAATACTTCCAGATTTTTTAAAGGTTGTTGATCGATAGCTTTTTCCAGACATTTTCATATTATTAAAAGTAACGCGGCTGGTCGATAGTTATTTGGCAGGGTCTTTTTGGTATCGGTTGATCTTCAGTGCTTTTCCAGAAGGATGGACTGGTATTAGTTTGCTTGCGTATTTTTTAAGTATTATTGTAGGAATTATATCATCCCGAGAATCTTTCATTAAAACACACGTTTTATGACCGCAGTCTGAAAACAATATCAGACATCTTTGACTGCCCATTAAGAAAAGTGGGTGGTGTTTTTCCCTGAAAATCATTAGTGAACTGTAAAGCAGCGAATTCAGCCAACAAGTTGGCTCCCTCAAATATTTTAATAGTAGCCTTGTTAGTGATATAATAGATTTAGTGAAATTTTGACTAATGGCCTTAGCGATCGACCAAAAAGATCTAGAATTGTTGGGACAAGAAAGAAGTGTATTTTTGATTTTTTTATTGTTATCGTCGATTATTTGCTTGCATCTATTCCGCACACGAACAAATATGCTACGATTTATGGCACACCACTGTCGACAGGAAAGGTAATTTCCAATATTTTATGATTAATGTCTCAACATAAAGTATCATTTCCCTTATTCGAAAATATCGGTTAGTAATGATTGTTCTTCGGTGGGAAAGTCAAATTCCGTAATTTATTTTAGAATTTACATTTACACGGCAAATAGACTTTACCGATTTCTTTTTGGTTAAAAATACTATTGGATAAAATTAAGGGACAATATGAAAAATAATAGCAGAATTTATTATTATTATAAAAGTATGGTAACGGGCAGATGAGAAAATATACAAGGAAAAATTAAAGCGAGTAGCGAAACAAAAGTCCACTTTAATCTTTTTCTTTAAAGCACTGAAATTATGATTCTAGAAATGATAAAATAATTCTAAGCATATCTAAACAATTTTGCCCCACACAAGGACACATTATAAAAACAACCAAATTGACTCTCCAAACTCCTATATTAGGTAGGCAGGCTTTTTCCATCAAGTTTCTTCTCGTTATTACTATTTAAATATCCTTACTCCAGTACTTCAGTGAGCGTCTTCTTTCGCCTCTACCTAGTGGAGCTCATTTAAATATTTTTTTGCATATTTAATCAAACATCCTTACCACGTGACCAAATCAACTTCCTAAATATATATTCTCTGTGATTTTTTCCTCTCCTCCTAATTTTAGGGCTAGTTTCTTCATTTCATACTACTTCTGCTGTCAATATGTTCGCACTTCTTGGAAGTATATTTGACGTGCCAGTAGTGTAGCCTTTTCAGCTTCCTTTATTGCCCATTCCTCATTTCCGTACTTTAGTACCGCTTCCAATATCATTTTTCAATATATTCTTTATTTGCAAATGAAATCTTTTTTTTTTTATCCACCAACTTTCATTTCATCCACCAACTTTCCTGGCATTTTTAATTTTTGGCCTTATTTTTTGTTTTTTTTTTTTTTTTCTACCGAAAACGCTTTCCAAATAAATGGTTTACGAATAAGCGTGTTAGAACTTTAAAATAGGACGCAACGTCGCGGGATTCGTGTATATCTCTTACGTTTTTGCTGGTGTAAGTTTTTCGGCGTTTTTTTGCTGTTTGATTGCTGTGATTAAATATTAATATTATGATATTCAATTAAATTAGTCTAAACATTAAGTAATGTGATAAAGATTGCTGATCCATGCATGGTAATAATCGGGTAGGAATTGCCTCGTAAACATCTGTTTGGCGATAACCTGCATTTCGTTTTTATTTCATAAAAAACGTGAATTAAATAGCTGCTCGTACACAGTGTTGCCGTGAGTAGAAAAAGATGGTTCCATCTGGGTCGTATGAATTAAGCGACGATAACTTCATTGTCAACACAAGTGATGTACCCCATGATTGGTTGACATCAATTTTTATATCATCGCCAAAAAAGAATAACCCTAGAAAGTGCGAGGAATACCGGAGTATAAGTCTAACGAACCACATCTTGAAACTCTTCCATAAAATAATCCACCAAAAACGTATACAAAAAACTAAATGAACATACTAGACAAGTACAATTCGGCTTTAGGAACGGACTAGGAACGAGAGATGCACTACTTTCCATCTGCGTTCTGATTGAAAGATGTAGGTATGTCAACTCTGATGTTTATTTATGCTTCATAGATTTCCAAAAAAGCCCTTGGTATGGTAAATCATGAGAAAAATGATGGAAATACTACAATCGTGTAATATTGGTGACAAAGACTTACAAATAAAATTAAGTTATACTGGAACCAGACTGCCAAAAATAAAAGTTGAGAATCACATGTCCAAAGAAACAAGAATAAAGAAAGGCGCATGTCAGGTTTGTATTTTTTTCACCCTATTATTCAATGTCTATTCTATGACTGGTCTACTATTTATGATGCTGGTACTGTGGATGGGGCATACAGCTCATTTCTGAGTTTTTTCTCGAATTATTTCGTCAAAATCTTTCCAATAAAGCAATGTAAAGCGTAAAAATGGTTGGATAACGAATTGCATTAGGATATCTTGTAAACGAATAGCGTGTGCTTTATTTCAGGAGAATAAGGGGGAAATTACTGATATATACTATAAAAATTATTGCAAAATATTAAAGGTAGTTATAAAGGAAGCTAAACACAAACTAATTTTATAAATAATGCCGAAAATAAAATTGAGCGACTTGGCATTTGGTTAAACATATAACAAAAAACCGATCATCCACCAAAGACAATTTTTGATAATTTTTCACAAAGGTTTGATGACTCTTTTAAAATTGTAAATCATCTGAACAAATACTTTATAAACGCGTGTCCCAAAATAAATGATGATCTCGATGTCGGTGGATT
>CM032448.1:111768276-111773959 GCA_019049505.1 Pachyrhynchus sulphureomaculatus | reverse complement strand
CGCGAGGTTGATAAATGACACTTTGGAGTATTTAGATACGTATCACTAAAATTTATTGAAAATGGTATCTTGAAAAGGGTATTTTGTCTAATTCTGAAAATATTACAACAGCTGTATTTCTGTATATACAGTATGATATTGTCGATATTTGTACACAACCTCCCAATATGCAGTGTTTGTCTTTTATTCGTTTCTTTGCATTTTTTTTGCTTGTGGAAAATGAGCAGATAACACAGACTAGCTTACTAACTTGGTACTATATAACTGACTTATGTAAACAAGCTAACTGTACATGATGATTATGGTGAAATTTAAATCTGTATTTAATTAATTTATTTTACATAAATCATAAGTGGTGACAACCCGAAAAGACTCATTCTCAATGTTGATTGATGTAACGCAACGATCAAGGTCTGTGTTATAATAGGAGAAATATGTTTCAGTCATCCCTCTTCTTCTAAATCGTTAAGAGTTACGTTGTAATAGCACCCCACAAAGGTTTTGAATCATCGGATAATTGCATCAAAACTGAGTACCTGCCAGGCAATTGACAAGTGTGGAGTTGAAAAAATAAATATAAGTAAACACAACATTTCTTTTTTCAAAACGCTATACTTTTCAGGTAACTACATTTTGTGGATTATTTCTGTGTGCTTATAAGATGACTTCGGTATCTGTCTGTCCGTCCGTCCGTCCGTCCCGTCCGTCCGTCTGTCATCACATCCCCATATTTTCTCCGAAACTATTTGCCATAGAAAAGTTGAAATTTGGTAATAATATAGAAACTGATGGCCTCTTCAAAGCCGTGTAGTTTTGAAAGTTAAATTTTGACTTAAGGGTTTAGTTTTGGGGGTGAAATCGGAAGTGAAAAAAAATTTTTTTACTAGGGTCATCAAGTGTGGTGTCAAATGAAAGCTTGTGAAAACACGAGTAATATATATAAATATATATATATATATATATATAATATATATATATATATTTATATAAATAAATATATATAAACCATAGTACTTGGACTGGCTGTCCCCCCACCTTTATCTCGAAAAGGGGGGACAGATCAAAAAATTTTGAAAAAATTCTGAACGGGGTGTAGATTGAACGAAAATTATCGCGAGTGCATTAACTTTAATAATTTATTTACAGTATATAAAAAAAATTCAAAGTCATCAGTTTTCAGAAACTTTGTTGAAAACTCCCTTGGGGTATGTTTTGTTAAGTCACTGATCATTTGATACCACCGTAACAAAATTTTTTATTTTAAAAGCAATCAACGTACGGAACACTAATTGTGCAAGTTCAACTTGCACTTGACCGGTTTGTATTTTTTTTTTTCAGTTACAAAGCATAATCGTATATCATTATATAATTTATTATATCAAAAGTCTCTTATGACATTTGTATTCCTCTCAAGAACAACCGTTAGAAATAAATTTGTTCTTACAATAGCTGTAACCTTTGCTTTATTTTGTCTCCAATTCGAACCATTATTTTTGAGCAATACTTTTTATGTAGATAAGTATATTCACTAATATTTAAAATAAGTATTTAATATTATATTTTTTTGACAACACAGTAAAGTAACTATCAAAAAAAGAAATGGTAAAGAACCCTTGTTATTTCACTCAACAAGTTTCAATTATCGTTAATTCATAGATTCTGTTTTGGACAAGTTTCCAATTCCGGGCCAGATGGGGGCCAAAAGAGGGAACAATCTAAAAGCATAATAATAATGTAATCTTGTATCTCTCTGATAGTTCTTTGTTTTTCTTCATTTCTGAGCTTTTATTTTAGATTTAACAAAGAAAAACATTTGGAATTTTTTTTCGTCATAAAAGCCGGCAAATTTTTGTAAGAATGAAAAGCTAAGATTAGTTAAGTTGTTTACCTAGTAGTTCTTTTGCTGAAATGAAAGAGTAATAATAAGAAATTCCTTCATGGTCATAACTTTTATAACGACGAGACAAAAATATGTCGATTTGATTTTACGTACACTAAATTTTGTTACTATTCACTCTTTATGATTTTTAAGAGCGCTTGCATGTTATGGGTCGAGATACGCGTATTGATGTGAGTACAGTTAGGAGTTGGGTAAAAACTGTGAAAGACAATAATTCTACTAAAACGAACTCTGCAAGAATTAAACTGCAAATACCATGTCAAGGTATGACCCTAAATATAACCGTTAAGATTGTTAAACACCCTTACGATGAGATGAGTGTGGGGTGCATTCAGTGGAAGCAACGGCAGGGGACGTTTGTACTTTCTTCCCAATAATGTAACTATGGAAGCAAGTAATTAAATTAATGTTTTGGAAAAAACATTTGCTTAATTTTTGGGTCATTCATCAGTGTGACTATTTCATGCATGATGTTGTGGCCCCTATCCACAAGACCAAGGTCATGACAAAGGGGGGATTCTTCAATGAACCAAAACATTAATTATGAGTGGCTAGGTAATTTCCCTGACTTTAAACCTATAGAAACTGCCTGGAATTTTCATGAAGAACAATGTTCAAGAGACACAACCCAGCAACATCAACAATCTAAAAGAAGCTCTGAAAAACATGTGGATAACCATGGATTCCACATACTTCACCAACATTGCCTGAATCCATGCCTAAACGACTACAGATGGATGGTAAAATGTAGGGGGTGATATGACAAAATAATAATTGTAACAAAATATTCACACTAAAAACAAGATTTAATGTTAATAGATTTTGTGGTTTTTTAAGTGGTAAAAATAACATTAATTACAGTAATCTGAATTCTAAATTTATTATAAAACTTTCAAATGTATACAGAAAATTAAACGAAGTCTGCATAATATTAGTGAGCAAGAATATAAAAAAGGGTTTATGTTTATCAAGTTGTTTAATCCGCCGACGATGAAGTCAGTGCCTATAGCTATCAACCATTATTTCACCAATTCAACTGATGAGAAGCAATTGACGACGAATGTCTGCATGTGGCGATAACCAGGTTGGTCACAGACTTCAATGCTAGTAAACAAACTGCATTGCCGAAAGGTAGATATTTAGAAGGAAAAAGTACATCACAACTAACCTTATTTAATTACCGTAACGTTATTTCTGCAATAAAAGTTAGTACATGTACAGGGTGAGTCAACATAGAGTAAAGTTCATTACCTCGTTTGCTTCGAGAATGACAAAAAATGTTAAATATAACAGTTTTAGGGAATATTAAGGTACACAGTTTAAAATTTTTTGAGTATAAGTAGGTACTTCAAAAAAGTGTGGCAGATATAACATATGTTTTTTTAAAATGGAACATCCTATTTTCTAATTTATTTTTAAATTCTGCGTAAAATTTTATAACTTTTTTATTAATAATGTTATATATCTAAACCTAGCAGTTTTTCTAATATTTCAATTTTTTTTAAAAAATACTAGTTTTCAGTTTCGTAAAAAAATTACCAGTAGCGCCATTGTTTCTGAAGATGGAATACTTATAAATTTTTCCACTGCATGCTCTGTCTTTTTCGACTCTGGCTCAAAGTGATGGATCCAGGCCTCGTTGCAAGTCACTATTCTTTCAAAGAAAGCATCCCCTTCAACTAAAGCTCTCGGTTCTTTATCTCTCGACAAATGCTAAGCCTCGATTCTTTATGAGCTTCTGTAAGCCGCCTGGAACCCATCTGGCACACGTTTTTCTCGGTATTGTAAATGATTCTGAGTAATATTGTGAACCGTTTCAAAACGCTTACCTCACCCTCCTGAGCTATCATTTCAACAGTAATTCTCTGTTATCACGAATAATCCATCGATCCTCGATTCCAACGAAGGACCGGAACTTCGACTGGATGTACACTTTTAAAGGTTCGCACGGTTCATGCAAACTTTATCCATACTGTAATAACACTTCTAGAATGTATTTCGCTTGGGCTTAACACCTTTCTGCTACTAAAAATATGATAACAGAACGCTGCTCTTTTTAAGTGCAGTCTTCCAATGGACACGCAATGGTAAACTGGATATTTTGAGGTTATGTTTACATTACATGATCGAACAGCTGATAAGAACTCACCACAATGTTGCCAACTTGCACTCCTAAAAGTACGTAGCAATTTCGTTGGGGTTTAAGCTGAGACCAACTGTCCCTTTACTTGTTGAATAACCCTCGTATGTATACTACTCAGTATATATCAACACTACACCAAATACTTTATTTTTGCACTCGATGTGCTTTTCGCTAACCATGTTAGTTTCATCAGGAGCGATGACTTACTCCAGTCCAGTCAATCATCGCTCCTGATGAGCTAACATGGTTAGCGAAACGCGCGTCTAGTGCAAAAATGAAGTGTTTGGTGTAGTGGTGATATATACTGAGTAGTGTTATTGTGCCAAAGATTCCACATTCCCAACTTTCTCATATATATATATATATATATATATATATATATATATATATATATATATATATATATATATATATAGATAATTTGGGTTGAATTCTTTACTTGAACCTTGGAATAATGAATAAATTTTCAATTTCTTGGGCTTTATGGTTCTTTTTTTTTAGGATTAGAGAAATTCCATCATGTTCTAGTTAGAAGTTTATTGAAAACGTTTCGCCTAATTTTGTAGGCTTTTTTTCAGTTCGTCTAAAAGTTGAAAATTTTCAATCAATGGTCCATTTTCCTCCCTTCTTTACTTTTTTTATGACTAAATTTTGATTTTACAGGACTGTTTGGATTTTCAGTAGGATGTACAATTTTTTAATTATGAAATGTATAAAATTCTTAAACTTATAATACAATGTAAAAAGTGAAATAATAAAAATTACACATAAAAATATACATAAAAACTTACAGGTGTGGGTTGAAACGAAGGCACACTTAACGTTCTCTAAAAGGTATTACTAGGACGGTCACATCAAATCATTTTTTGGTTTGTTTTATGCGTTTTTATTTATTAACTGCTATTGATTATTATGAAAGAGTCCGAATATAATATTACTCAGAACCCCTAACGTCGCTTTTGTCGTTTATGATGTTTTTCTCTTATTAATACAAATCATTTCAGGGATTGATTTTTTAAAATAATTTGATTCTTTTTTTAATATTCTTGTATTTTTAAAATCAAAAAAGTGTGTGGTTTGTTGAAATGTGCTGTGATAGAGCTGTTGGATTATTCTTATCATACTTATGGCCATTCAAGTCTAGTTTCTAGGTGTTGTTTAGTCATGCCGATATAACAACCGTTGCAGTTTTGACAAGGATTGGAATATATCAGGTTTTGATTGTTTCAGTAGGGGTGTTTTAGATTTTAGGGGAGTAAAAAGGTGTTTTAGTGAGTTTATGCGTTTTGTGGCAAACAGTTAAATTATGTTTAGAAAGAACCGCTATAACATGCATATCATGCCATATATTCAAGGATTTTCAGAAAAAAATTAAGGCAGTCCTCATAATTTAACTGTTTGCCACAAAACGCATAACTCACTAAAACAAACATCTTTTTACCCCCCTAAAATCCAAAACAACCCCTACTGAAACACTCAAACCTGATATATTTCATTCCTTGTCAAAATACCTAGAAACTATACTGAATGGCCATAAGTATGATAAAAATAATCCAAACACTCTATCAAAGCACATTCAACAAACCACCACACTTTTTTGATTTTAAAAATCTTAAAAAAGAATCAAATTATTTTAAAAG
>CM032448.1:111725776-111763276 GCA_019049505.1 Pachyrhynchus sulphureomaculatus | reverse complement strand
GTTCTTGCTCATATTTTTTTTTTATCCTGCGTATCATTTGAGCTCAATCACTTTTTGTGTGCTTTGTATTTCATGCGTCTATGATTTTCTAATGTTATATTCCAGACGATGCCGTTATTTCACGTACCATAACGTTTATTTTCCAGACCAAAAGTTTTTTGTGATGAAGCATAAATATTTTCCATAACATGTTTATATAAGTCGTCGGTATTTTAAACCAAATACTCGTCATTAAGTTGCTGATCCAGACAATTTTGATATAGTTTTAGTGCTGCCATCCAGTAACCCGCCTAAGTCATACTTTATATGCTCTACGAGGCATATCCAAAAAGTAAGGACCGTTTGGTCATAAGAAAAAAATGTAATCGTTAGAAAAAGTTTTTATTGACGGTTTTAGTTTCCTACAAACCTACTTCACTTTTCCACATAATGGCCGTTCACTTCTAAGCACTTTTCGTAACTCTGCACCAATTTCTTTAACCCCTTTGCATAGAAGTTCTTCGCCTGGGAGTTGGACCAGTTGACAACGGCGGTCTTGAGTTCTACGTCATCTTTAAACCGCTGTCCACCAAGCCACTGTTTCAAGTGCAATCGTTGATCAGATCGAAGTTTTTGTCCACTTGATGAACGATTTTATCGGTCTGGATACTAGGCCTGCCACTCCGCTCTTCTTCATGCACATTTGTGCGGCTATTTTTGAAGTCTCGTCACCATTTTCGCGGACATTGTTGTCTGCATTCACCGAGAGGCAAACGACTATTGAATCAAAACGATAACTTCAGTAGCTTCAGAAACAATCAATAGATGGCGTTGCATAGGTACAACTATGTTTAAATATAAGTCAGTATTTAAATATAAGCAAACGACCGAATACGCCTCGTAATTTAGTTTTATTTATGGTAATAGTAATTGCTTGTTTTTTTTTTAATAATAATATAGTATATTATTGTTTTTTATTACCCTGGAATGTTGGCGCCAAATGTACTAGGATGAACTGATAAATTGTTAAATTTCCACGAACTGGCTAGAATTGTTTTCACGCGGCATGACTATTGATAAACGTGATTCTTGTATCGGTTGTTTTCAAAGTTTTAAACAGCTGCAACGAGTAGTTGTTTGTTGGCAGCTGTTGTAAGTGATCGGTGTCACACGTTTCGTAGAAATGGATGAAATCGAGTATCGTGCAGTGATAGAACATTTTTATTTAAAAAAGTAGACTGAGACTAAAATAGAAATTAAACTGAGGGAAGTTCATGGATACTTTGCATCGGCACTCAAGACCCTTTAATACTGGTTAAATAAATTAGAACGTGACATAACGAGTAATGCAGATACTTATTTATACTTATTTTTTCAGGACGCCTGAAAAAAATGATCGATAAGGTTCATTGTATAATGATGGAACCTTGGTGGGATAGAAGGCATTTTATAGGTACAGAACATCCTGCGCGAAGTTCTGAACATGAAAAGGCTAAGTACGGGTGCCACATTTGTTGACTCCAGACTAAAAAACCAGAGGAAGAAAATTTCAAAATCTTGCTTGCTATCATATTGATACTGTAGACAAAACGTGGCTTCACCATTACACCCCGAAGATAAAATGTCAGTTAAAACAATTGCTTGGAGAAGGTGAAAGCGAAAAAAAAAAAAAGCGAAAACAGTATCATCAGCAGGAAAAGTGATGGCAACTATGTTTTGGGTCTTACAGTATCATCATAACTGACTATTTGGAAAAGGGTAAGACAGTGACTAGCTATTATTAGTGAGCAGTAGCAATCAGGATTAGCGAGCAAAAAAGTACTCCTCCACACAAGACAATGCGTTTGCTCACACATCAGCCGTTGCAATGTTAAAAGTGCACGAGCTGGGCTTCGAAATAGTTCCTAACCCATCCCATTCCTCAGATTTAACACCAAGTGAATTTTTTTGTTTTCTAACCGCAAAAATTGGCTTAAGGGAAGAAATTATCGTCGAATGAAGAGGTTATCCGTTCTGTAAACAAGTGCTATGCACAGTTTGAAATATTTTTGTATTTTGATGGAATAAAAAAAAATGGAATCTCGCTGTATTGAGCTAAATGGGAATTATGGTGAGAAATATTTGTTTTTTGTAAAACATTTAATTTACCTTTTTTCTATAAGATTTTTCGATATTTTTGTGTGAAATCCACTTAATATTTTCAGTTCACCAATGTTACCTGCTATATCGTCATTAACTTTTTCCCCAGTTCTTGCAATAAAGTCCCAATTAGAACATAGTCACATTAGTTTCCTTATTGTAGGAGTGTCTCGTGTAGCCAGTCGCATTATTTTCGTGTTGTGATAAACCTTAATTAAGAACATCAAATCCAATTGTTAATATTTTGTATCCTAGAAGGTTAAGGTTCCTCCCTAGTAGTCTTTTACTTATGGTAACCTAATGATTTACTTGTTTTAAATACTATTTTTTAATCAGTATTCACACTTTAATGAAATAATACAAATGTATATCCAACTATAGTCCTTAGAAAATTATTTCTTAAAGAAATTACATCTAAATATGAACCAATGTTACCGGCATAGTTCTAAATGAATAGTTAAATTATTGATTATTGCTTGGCAGTTCCCCCGATTTTTTTTTTACTGGATATTTTTTTAAAATTCTTCTTAAAGTTTCATATCCGATAAGGATGTAGAGTACCTTCTCGCCTTTGTCTCTAGTTGATGCCTTTTTTAAGTGGTCCACAGACACAATGGGGACCTACAGTTTAATGCCGCTTCCAAACGGCCAAAGTAAGAGGACTTTACTAGGCATAATACTGCGGGTAGTTTGCCATTGCTATTGGCTTTTCTGAGAAAGGCAACTGTCACATTTCAATTTTTTGTTTATTATTTTCGGAAACGAGATACGAACTCAGATCTCTGGAGTATAAATCGTTTTATTGTTTCTCTAAAATTTTGCATGCGTTCGAACCAAATCTCAAAATATTTTTTTCAATCTGTAGTTGGTACCTCAAAAACATGGTTCTCGTTCGGGGACAAAAAGAAATCGCTGGGCTATAAATCAGGTAAATACGGGCAACGAGACATTAATTCAATGTTTTCCTCCGTCAAATATTCGAGCTGTTTGACGTGTTGTGTGAGAGTTGGCGTTGTTATCATGAAGAATGATGCGACCTTTTCGGTTGTCTTTCCTGATTTTATCGATGACTTCTGGCAAACAAATTTTTTGTATACTATTCAGCAATAACGGTTCTTCGATTCTCTAAAGCAATGGCTGCATCATATCCAGTATAACCAAAGAAACAAGCGATCGTTTACTAAGAAGTGCTTCGCGAACGAACCACTTTTGTTGGATTCGGTTCATCTTGGAATACCCAAACAGTTGATTGTTGCTTAGTTTCCGGTTCGTATGAATATATCCAAGGTTCGTCTTCTGTTACGGATTTTGCATGTCCTCAGTCGAATTTTTTTAGCATTTGCTTACACCAATTGACACGAGCCTGTTTCTGAGTTTCAGTACAATTATGCGGAAACTATCGGAAACAGATCATTTTTGGAGCTAAATGGTTATGCAAAATCGAATATACTGCGGTCTTCGACATATCTAGGGATGCCTCTATCTCACGGTAAATCACATGCTAATCCTCTTCAATCATGCTGCGCACTGCATCGATGTTTTTTAGAACAACAACCGATTTTGGCCGATCTTCACGAAATTCATCGCTGACGGAAGCATGACCATGACGAAATTCTGCAAACCAACTGTAAACAGTCTTTTTCTGACGGTGATTCATTACCAAAAGTTGCACGAAGTTATTTGAGGCGTTGTTGTTAAGTTAGCCCTTTACGAAAATCACAAAAAATCATCCAACGTATCCTTCACGTGAAATTTCCATTTGTTCACAAAACTGTTTTTTTTTTATACGCTCACTGTAAACAAATTACTCGGTCAATTTTTGAGTTCTCACTGTTTTAACAATAACAAATGTCAAGTTTTTACAACAATGGTAATATCACAACTTAATAGCCCCTCTACTTCGTTTGAAAAAACTTAAAATGCAGCCCTCATACTTTCCTAATTAAGTCTTTAGAGTTATCCAGTTTTACGAGTTCTATTTATACCCTCTGCTGACTTTAATTCTAAATACGGTAATTCAAATGGACAGAACAATGAAATAAGTTTATGCTATTATATAAGTTTCGCAATGAAAAAGTAACGTTTTCGAATTAAGTCAATATTGTTTTTGAATTTTAAGCGGAAGATTTCCATATTAATTTAACTATTGATATGTTTCATTTTTTGCCGTTACGAAATGAAGTTATATCAAGTTAAATTGCATTTGCAAATAGTTGGTGCATACAGGGTGTTATAAAAAAAATTTAATATGTGTTTTTCAAACATTTACCTACGAAAAGATTCAACCAAAATTAATATTATCATGTAACCTAGTTCCGTTATTACGACGTCACCTGTGAGTATCCCATGATAGCGCAGTGCGTTTATTCAATCACCTTACCTCTGCAAATTATTTTCAATAAGTCTCTGGACTCTTGTGCTTTTCCATCTAGGTGGAAGCACAGCTTCATATCTCCTACCTTCAAATCGGGTGACAGAGAGGATATCAGCAACTATAGAGGAGTGTGTCTACTGTCTGCCATGCCCAAACTATTTGATAGTTTAGTGTGCGACCAGTTAAACTGGTTCTGTAGGGGAATGATCAATCCCTACCAGTTTGGCTTCTGTCCTGGGAAATCAACCACAGAAAATTTGGCACTATGCTGGAGGCGTTGGAGAAGGGTGATCAGGTCGATGTTATCTACACTGACTTCTCCAAAGCCTTTGACAGAGTTAACTTTAAGATCTTATTGAGTAAGCTTCTTTTCCTGGGATTTTCTGAGCAGATCATAGCTTGGTTAAAGAATTTTCTCTTGGGCCATACCAACACTGTGAGAATCAATAGTTTGTCATCCAGTATTATTCATGTTACATCGGGCGTCCCCAATGGTTCGCACTGCGCTCCTCTGCTCTTTATTTTGTTTGAAAATGATCTGTTATCGGCATTGCATCGCTCAACGGGGCTTATGTTTGCAGATGATTTGAAAATCTATCGGCGGGTTGGTAGTGTTGTAGCACTTCAAGATGACCTTGATCTGGTTTGGCAATGGACCCAGTCCAATCATCTATTTTTAAATGTAAGCAAATGTTTTACCATTAGCTTCTATAGAGGGAAACATAGAGTCCCATCCTCATACTCGATTGAAGGTGTTCAACTTCCTTACAGGAGTTCAGCAAAGGACCTTGGGGTTGTTTTCGATGAAAGACTTACTTTTACAAGGCATATATCTGCCCTTAGCCAGAAAAGGCTAAGCATGCTGGGTTTTGTTTTAAGAAATTGCGGGCAGTTCTCTATGACTGTTTTGAGAGTGTTGTATTGTGCTCTTGTGAGAGCAAACTTGGAATATGCGACGGTAATTTGGTCTCCATTTTATGAGTTGCATAAGGGAACAATCGAAAGAGTGCAAAATACATTTTTGAGATTTTCCGCACTCAAGTGCAACGGTACACTTGTGAATTATCCTAAGACTCTCATGCGGAGGACCTTAGGATTACATACTTTGGAAATGAGAAGATCCCTTTATGATGCATGTTTTATCTTCAAACTTATTAATGAAATCACTGACTGTCCTCAGCTACTCGCTAAAATAAATTTTAATATACCCAGAGACAATCTTCGCCATCATGATCTCTTTTGCATCCCTTTCCATCGCACGAATTATGGGAGGCACTCTCCCATTCATAGAGCTTTGAGGACTTGAAATTCATTAGATGGCCGGCTCGATATGTTTAACAGCTCTATCTCGGGATTTAGGTCCCAGCTGCTGAGGGCTTTGTAGAGGTTCTATTTTATCAGTGTTTACTATTGTTAATACTATTATAGTTTTTATATTTCTGAGGGTAGTTCTTTCATTACCTATATCTATTTTATATATTTTGTTATTGAGGATGTTTATGTGTTTGTTAAATATTTTTATTTAGACTTAGTCTTTGTCACGTGTTTGTCTTTTTTATTTTTAATATTTTTGTATCTGCATTTGTACCTGTTTTAAAATTGTACTACAATGGGGTTTCCCGTAAAATTTGTATAAATAAAATAAATAAAAAATTATTATTTTAGGACTATACCTACTAGACACAAGTAAGTCAGTAAGAAATAGTACAGTACGTTGCTACAAGTAAAATTGTACGTTATTACTTCTTACTTAAAAACTCGTATTTTACAAAATATTCCCCTGGTATACATTTTGAATCACAGCAATGAACTGAGCTCCACCCTATTTAAATAAACCCCATTTTAAACCGAATAACCTTTCTTTATCTAATATTCCTGATAAAATATTGCACCTATTTTCATCAAAAGATAAACTTTGCCTTTTCATCGAGTAGCTGGCACCTTGCCTATCGGCCCCAATAAAATGGACATTGTTTATAAGAACGGCGCGATTCTACATCTAATGCTTGTTTTGTCGCCAATAAAAAGGAAATTACAAAACTTTTTAGCGTTAAAAACTGTTGGCAACCACAAAATGTTATTGGATAGTTTCTGTTTACTTTTTTTGCTAAAGAAAATTATTTTATTCGTGTAAAATCATCCTAACAGGTTTTTCCATTTATTCGGGTTAGGCATCTACAGTTCACGCAATACTTAGTTTCCAATTTTCGTTTGATTATCGGCGTATCTGTTTGTCTATCTGACTTTTGGCACAAAAACTTTAAAACGATATAAGATATCCATTTTAAATTTAGTATACATGTAGTACAATTAGAAATTGAACCTATACTTTTTTTCTTGAGTAAATATTAACTTAATAATCCTCGGCTTTTTACACATTATCTATAATATATATAAAATGCAACGTCTCTCTGTCTGTCTGTCTGTCTGTCCGTTAGTGCGCTTATCACTGGAGAACCACTTATCCGATTTACGTACTTTTTTTTTTAAACATACATATGTTCTGTGGCCAGGTTATAGGCTATATTTTATTACGATAGGTAGCATAAGGAATGAGCAGTGACGATAATAGTGAATAAAGTCGGAAAAATGTTTCCCGCTAACGCGTTCCCTTGCAATACATAGCCTAAACTATTAAATATGGAACAATATTATGTAGCAGAGAATATCTATAATCTATAATATATATATAAATGCAATGTCTCTCTGTCTGTTTGTCTGTCCATTAGTGCGTTTATCACGCGAGAACCACTTATCCGATTTACGTGTCTTTTTTTAAATTCATACATATATTCTATGGCCAGGTTATATAATAATAATAATACTCTATTTGTACAATATATACAAAATTCAACGTCTCTCTGTCTGTCCATTAGTGCGTTTATCCCTCGAGAACCACTTATCTGATTTACGTGATTTTTTTAAATTCATACATATGTTCTCTGACCAGATTATAGATATATATTTTATTACATCTATAATATATATAAAATGCAACGTCTCTCTGTCTGTCTGTCTGTCCGTTCGTGCATTACGTGCTTTTTTTTAAAACATACATATGTTCTCTGGCCAAGTTATAGGATATATTTTATTGCGTTAGGTAACATAAAGAATAAGCAGTGACGACAATAGTGAATCAAGTCGGAAAAAAGGTTACCGTTAGCGCGTTCTCTTGCAATACACTGCCTAAACCATTAAATATGGAACAATATCATGTTGCAAAGAATATAATATACATAAAATGCAACGTCCCTCTGTCTGTCCGTTAGTGTGCTTATCACTTGAGAACCACTTATCAGATTTACGTGTTTTTATAAATTTATAGTATAGTAGTAGTATAAATAATGGGAGATAGGGAAAAATAAAGGGAGATAAGCAGAGATAAGTCTAGATAATGGGAGTTATGGTGAGATAACGGGAGATAAGGAGAAATAATGGGAGATAAGGAAAAATATTGCGAGATAAGCCTAGATAATGGGAGATAAGGTGAGATAACAAGAAATAATGGAAGATAAGGAGAAATAATGGGAGATGAGCAGAGATAAGCCTAAATAATGAAAATTATGTAGAGATAATGGGAGATAAGAAGAAATAATGGGAGATAAGGGGAAATAATGGCAGATATTTTATTACGTTAGGTGACATAAGGAATAAGTAGCGACGATAGTAGTGAATCAAGTCCACGCGAGCGGAGCCGCGGGCACGGCTAGTTTATTATACTTTTGGTGCTCGTGTTTCCTCAGGAAACGTTCATTACGAATGGCAGTAGATTTTTATCTAATATCTTAACTATCAACGCCAATATGCCCCACGACTCGATTTCTCATTTAAATTAACAATCTGCTGGAAAAAAAAAAACAGATCAGTATATAGCTTTGCCGATGATAGTACGTTTTTTCATTTTCCATGAATGCACGAACATCAACCACCCATGCAAATATTCACACACAGCAAGAAGTTGCTCAACTTTACAAAGACCTAGAAGAAATTGTTCCGTCACAGTACTTGGTGAGGCACATCGACGTTGATAGTGAAGGTACTAAAAAGAAACCCCTCAAATGCCATTCGTTAAAAACGTTCTCTGAAGAAATACGAGACGGGGAGTTCGTCAGTCTTCTTGATCTGTTTTTAACCACCAATCCGGAGATTTACACGGTCAGCGTAAATCTGCCTTTAGGTTCTTGCGCCCATAAACTACTTTCGACATCGAGTATCCTACCAATTAGTGACAGAGAAGTGCCTAAATCGCGCAAGATTTGGCACTACAGATCTGCTAAATGAGAAGATCTCATGGAATATTTTCGAACTTTCCCTTGGTAAGACGTTTGTTTTCGATCCGACGACCCATCTGACTGGACCAGGGAGGTTTCCGATGTTATTTTGGCCGATATGGAGGCTTACATCCCTTTTTCGAAGAAATGCCCTTCCAACGGCAAGCCTTGGTTTGACCGAAGATGCAAAGATGCTGTTGCTTCTAAACATCTTGCATACCGACAATGGTGTGAAAATCTTAACAACATAAATCGTAACACCTTTGTTCGTGCTAGGAACAGATGCAAACAAATTGTCGACGAAACCAAGAAGGTACACAATCAACGGATTAGAAACAAACTTCTCGCTTTTCCCAACAATTCCAGGTCCTTTTGGTCAGTCGCTAAGGCAGTTAGTCAAAATTTCACTCACGCGGCCAGATACTTCTATTGCAACAACACCTGTTGAAAAAGCGAACTTGTTGGCTGACCTCTTTACTTCACATTCTACTGTCGATCTCCAAGGAAAAACACCACCTACTATTCCCATAGTGCAGTCAAGGATGCCCGATATTGTCTTCAGACAGCGTATCCTATATCTGCCATAGTTCTCAAAAACTGTGCGAGGAAACTAACACCAGTTTTCTGTAGACTTTTCAACCTATCCTACAGAAACGGAATATTTCCTTCCTGCTGGAAATGTGCCACAGTTCAGCCGATACCTAAAAAATGCAAGAAGACCTTGCCAAATAACTACCGACCAATCGAACTGCTTCCAATAATATCGAAAGTCACGGAAAAGGCTGTCAATCAGCATATTCTAAAATATCTTGAAGGATTCAACATTATTAGCGATCACCAATATGGCTTTCGTAAAAGTAGATCAAAAGGAGATCTTCTGACTTATGTAACACATGTTTGGAACAACGCAATTGAACTCTTTGGAGAATCTCGAGCGGTTTGCTCTTGACATATCCAAGGCATTCGGCCATGTTTGGTACGATGGGCTGTTGGCTAAGCTACGTTCTTATGGTATGTCTGAAAAGTTCTGTTTATGGCTCTCATGTTTCCTCAGAGAGCGATCTTTACGAGTGGCAGTCGACGGATTTCTTTCTAACACCTTCACTATCAACGCCGGTGTACTCCAAGGCTCCATACTGTCTCCTACTCTCTTTCTCATTTATATTAACGATCTGCTGGAAAAGACCGAGAATCCAATCTACAGCTTTGCCGATAATAGTACACTTATTTTTTCATTCACTTTGAACGCTCGGACATCGGCTACTTAGACAAATATCCGCAGACAGCAGGAAGTCATTCAACTTAACAAAGACCTGGAAGAAATTCTGTCTTGGAGTGAGAGTAACCAAATGGAATTTAACGCTACAAAAACCCAGGCGGCAGTTTTTTTTTCTAAAAAAGTCAACGTTGCTGAATCCGACATAGTTACGTCGGGGCAGGCCATTCCTCTAACATCGTGGCTCAATTTGTTGGGCGTTAATTTGGGAGCAAATATGTCCTGGCGTGAACATGTTGCAGGCATAGCAAGGAGAGCTTCCCAAAAGTTGGGAATATTATTTCGAACCAGAAAGCTTTACACTCCACAACAACTGATAATTCTTTACAAAGCTCAAATTCGACCAACTATGGAATCCTGCTCCCATGTTTGGGGCTCCGTTCCAAACATACACTGCATTTGTTGGATTCTATTCAGAGAAGAGCTGTTCGTCTGATTGGAGACCCGGAACTGACCGGCGGCCTTGATTCGCTGGAACATCGAAGAACGATTGGCGACTTGAGCCTATTCTACAAGTATTATCATGGAAAGTGTTCGAAGGATGTGGCCCGCTTAATTCCTCCCAGAGCGGTGCATCTTAGCAGTACACGACGCGCTAATACTTCACATCCGTATGAGGTGCAGCTTGATACTCTACGTACAACGCTTTTCAAGCAGTCTTTTATATGGAGAATATCATCTCTTTGGAATAATTTGCCCAGGACTGTGTTTCCCACCGAGTAGAATTTACAGCGATTCAAGAACAACGTGAATCGCTTTGTCCGCACACGTGTCGCTCCTGTAGCGCTTTAGGGACTTCCCTGTAGCACGTGTGCTAGACCCATAAAAAAAAAAGCCAGAAATAAAATCTCTTAAATTTACCATAAGAGCACAGCTTAGCCAAAAATTCGTTATGCCAAATAGGAATGAATGCCTTAGGTAGATCAAGTGTAACCGCTTGAGATTCCCCAAACTATGGAATGGCCTTATTCCAAATATATACGACATAAGTTAGAAGATCTGTTAATCGTGGCTGAGGAAAGTCATACTGATGGTTGCTAATAATATTAAATACTAAATACTTCCAGATTTTTTAAAGGTTGTTGATCGATAGCTTTTTCCAGACATTTTCATATTATTAAAAGTAACGCGGCTGGTCGATAGTTATTTGGCAGGGTCTTTTTGGTATCGGTTGATCTTCAGTGCTTTTCCAGAAGGATGGACTGGTATTAGTTTGCTTGCGTATTTTTTAAGTATTATTGTAGGAATTATATCATCCCGAGAATCTTTCATTAAAACACGTTTTATGACCGCAGTCTGAAAACAATATCAGACATCTTTGACTGCCCATTAAGAAAAGTGGGTGGTGTTTTTCCCTGAAAATCATTAGTGAACTGTAAAGCAGCGAATTCAGCCAACAAGTTGGCTCCCTCAAATATTTTAATAGTAGCCTTGTTAGTGATATAATAGATTTAGTGAAATTTTGACTAATGGCCTTAGCGATCGACCAAAAAGATCTAGAATTGTTGGGACAAGAAAGAAGTGTATTTTTGATTTTTTGATTGTTATCGTCGATTATTTGCTTGCATCTATTCCGCACACGAACAAATATGCTACGATTTATGGCACACCACTGTCGACAGGAAAGGTAATTTCCAATATTTTATGATTAATGTCTCAACATAAAGTATCATTTCCCTTTCGAAAATATCGGTTAGTAATGATTGTTCTTCGGTGGGAAAGTCAAATTCCGTAATTTATTTTAGAATTTACATTTACACGGCAAATAGACTTTACCGATTTCTTTTTGGTTAAAATACTATTGGATAAAATTAAGGGACAATATGAAAAATAATAGCAGAATTTATTATTATTATAAAAGTATGGTAACGGGCAGATGAGAAGATATACAAGGAAAAATTAAAGCGAGTAGCGAAACAAAAGTCCACTTTAATCTTTTTCTTTAAAGCACTGAAATTATGATTCTAGAAATGATAAAATAATTCTAAGCATATCTAAACAATTTTGCCCTACACAAGACACATTATAAAAACAACCAAATTGTCTCTCCAAACTCCTATATTAGGTAGGCAGGCTTTTTCCATCAAGTTTCTTCTCGTTATTACTATTTAAATATCCTTACTCCAATACTTCAGTGAGCGTCTTCTTTCGCCTCTACCTAGTGGAGCTCATTTAAATATTTTTTTGCATATTTAATCAAACATCCTTAACACGTGACCAAATCAACTTCCTAAATATATATTCTCTGTGATTTTTTCCTCTCCTCCTAATTTTAGGGCTAGTTTTCTTCATTTCATACTACTTCTGCTGTCAATATGTTCGCACTTCTTGGAAGTATATTTGACGTGCCAGTAGTGTAGCCTTTTCAGCTTCCTTTATTGCCCATTCCTCATTTCCGTACTTTAGTACCGCTTCCAATATCATTTTTCAATATATTCTTTATTTGCAAATGAAATATTTTTTTTTTTTTATCCACCAACTTTCATTTCATCCACCAACTTTCCTGGCATTTTTAATTTTTGGCCTTATTTTTGTTTTTTTTTTCTACCGAAAACGCTTTCCAAATAAATGGTTTACGAATAAGCGTGTTAGAACTTTAAAATAGGACGCAACGTCGCGGGATTCGTGTATATCTCTTACGTTTTTGCTGGTGTAAGTTTTTCGGCGTTTTTGCTGTTTGATTGCTGTGATAAATATTAATATTATGATATTCAATTAAATTAGTCTAAACATTAAGTAATGTGATAAAGATTGCTGATCCATGCATGGTAATAATCGGGTAGAATTGCCTCGTAAACATCTGTTTGGCGATAACCTGCATTTCGTTTTTATTTCATAAAAAACGTGAATTAAATAGCTGCTCGTACACAGTGTTGCCGTGAGTAGAAAAAGATGGTTCCATCTGGGTCGTATGAATTAAGCGACGATAACTTCATTGTCAACACAAGTGATGTACCCCATGATTGGTTGACATCAATTTTTATATCATTGCCAAAAAAAGAATAACCCTAGAAAGTGCGAGGAATACCGGAGTATAAGTCTAACGAACCACATCTTGAAACTCTTCCATAAAATAATCCACCAAAACGTATACAAAAAACTAAATGAACATACTAGACAAGTACAATTCGGCTTTAGAAACGGACTAGGAACGAGAGATGCACTACTTTCCATCTGCGTTCTGATTGAAAGATGTAGGTATGTCAACTCTGATGTTTATTTATGCTTCATAGATTTCCAAAAAAGCCCTTGGTATGGTAAATCATGAGAAAATGATGGAAATACTACAATCGTGTAATATTGGTGACAAAGACTTACAAATAAAATTAAGTTATACTGGAACCAGACTGCCAAAATAAAAGTTGAGAATCACATGTCCAAAGAAACAAGAATAAAGAAAGGCGCATGTCAGGTTTGTATTTTTTCACCCCTATTATTCAATGTTTATTCTATGACTGGTCTACTATTTATGATGCTGGTACTGTGGATGGGGCATACAGCTCATTTCTGAGTTTTTTCTCAAATTATTTCGTCAAAATCTTTCCAATAAAGCAATGTAAAGCGTAAAAATGGTTGGATAACGAATGGCATTAGGATATCTTGTAAACGAAAGCGTGTGCTTTATTTTAGGAGAATAAGGGGGGAAATTACTGATATATACTATAAAAATTATTGCAAAATATTAAAGGTAGTTATAAAGGAAGCTAAACACAAACTAATTTTATAAATAATGCCGAAAATAAGATTGGAGTGACTTGGCATTTGGTTAAACATATAACAAAAACCGATCATCCACCAAAGACAATTCTTGATAATTTTTCACAAAGATTAACGATCCTTTTAAAACTGTAAATCATCTGAACAAATACTTTATAAACGCGTGTCCCAAAATAAATGATGATCTCGATGTCGGTGGATTTCAGTTATCGTCATCTGAAAATAAAAATTTCAATACTATATTTCTAATGCCAACGATGGTTCCCGCGGTCTTTTCTGCACTCAAATCTTTAAAAAATCAGTTGGAGATGATAATTTACCAGTAAATATACTCAAAGAAACTGCAGAAATAATATCTGAGCCAATTGTCGTTTATCATTAATTTGTGTTTTGAGCAGGGTATATATCCTGATCTCCTAAAAAATGCCATTGTAAAGTCACTCCATAAGAAAGGAGCAGCAAATGATGAGAAAAACTACAGACCGATATCTCTTTTGTCTAATGTTGGAAAGATTTTTGAAAGGATTATCAATAGGCGATTTCTTGGATTCTTGGAGAGGCACTCGATGAATGCATCCAATCAAAACGGCTTTAAAAAGGGAAAGTCCACCATGAGAGCCATTTATCAGGCATTGTCGAATGTTCAGGATTCACTAAGTAGCAGAAAGATAACTATGGCAATGTGTATTGATCTGTCAAAAACCTTTGATAGTGTCAATCATAAGACTTTATGCATAAAATTGGAACACTTGGGTATTAGGGGAAATACATTAAAGTTAATCGCCTCCTACTTAAATAATCGCACTTAGCAAGTGATGGAGACTGATAATTATGGCAGGTCTTTTCTTTCAGACAGGGTTGCTGTTACGAGGGGTGTACCTCAGGGATCTATTTTAGGCCCGCGGCTTTATATACTTTATACAAACAAATTGCCTAACATTACAAGAAAGTTTACAATTCTATATGCGGACGACACAACCCTGATCTTTAGTGGTGACACTCCACAAGAGATAGTCGCTGATGTGGGGAGAGCCTGTGAAATTCTATATCGTTATTTTACAACCCATGACCTTCTACTGAATGTTTCAAAAACACAGTGTCTGGTTTTTGACAGGAGGGTTGGTCATTCTCTCACGTTTCCTTACAAGGGTAGCGATATTCAAACATCTCAGCATCTGTCTTTGCTGGGCGTCAATATTGATGCTAAACTTGATTAGAGACAGCATGTGGAGAATGTCGCGGCTGGTATCTCCAAATATTGTTATGAGAATCGTATCAAATAATGTGGGCGTTGATACTGCCTTAACGGCCTGTTATGCTTACGTGCAGTTCAGGTTCGGGTATGGTTTGATTTTTTGGGGAAATTCTCCCCAAATAGACAAAATTTGTATCAGAGCTACTTTTAAGATGCATTGTCGTGAAAGCTTTGTCAATAAATCCCTTTTAACTTTAACTAGTATGTATATGGTATATTGGACTCCTTTATGTTTGCTCGTATTAACAAGGGTCTCTTTGAAAATGCGCAAAACAGACATAATTATGAAACCAGATATAAAACAGATCTTGTAATTGAGAAGTATAATTTTAGTTATATTCAAAGAAGTGTACAATATTCTTTCGTTAAAATATTTAAAAGTTTCCCAGAGAGCGTTCGAAAATTACCACATATGTATGTGTTTTTGTGAATGTCCTTTTATCTTTTTGTTCTTTGTACAATGTTTCATACCATTTTGTGTTTATACCTATTGTTATTTTTGGAACTAGTAAATGATTATTATTATTATTATTATTCGGAGGAAATCTTCAATAAAGCACTTTCAGATGAAAAAGATAGAATTACAATTAATGGTTTGTGTGTAAATAGCCTCAGCTACGCTGATGATACTGTCATTCGAGCAGACAGTGAAGAAGACCTACAAAGACTCATGAATGGAATTGTTGATGCATGTGAGAAATATGGAATGAAACTGAATACGAAGAAAACAGTCAGTAAGAATCCTAATACAACCATAAATATTAAAGTACATCAACAAACACTTGAAAAGGTAACAGAAATAATGTAAATAAGCGTAATTAATGAAGATTTGGACCATTCTATTGAAATACGTTCAAGAATTGAAAAAGCACAAAGCTCTAATAAAATGAGCAGCATACTCAGTAACTGCTAAGTAAACTTAAAAACAAGAACGAGAGTGCTAATATGTTATGTGTTCTCGGTCATGTTATACGGTACAGAAGCTGCAACAATTACAGAGACAACGAAACAAAGAAATGTGGTGCTACCGCCAAATGCTGCGTGTTCCTTGACTAGCGCCTATCACAAACGTGGATATATTTGATCGGATGGGAAAAGACCGAGAGTTGATTCCAGCCATTAAAGAAAGAAAAAACACTTACTTCAGCCATATTATGAGAAGCCAAAAGTATGAGCTCCTGCAACTTATCACTGAAGGAAAAATAATCGGTAGGGGAGGACCAGGAAGGCACCACAATTTCTGGTTGAAAAACTTACGACAGTGGACAAACATGTTGAACTGTTTAGAGCGGCAATAAATAAAATCAGATGGGCAAATGTGATCGCCAACGCACACTAAGAAGAAGATGAATATAAGAAAAACCAAGTGGATGGTACTAACAAAGAAAAATCTACCACCAGAATCCCGCAAAATCAGGGAGAACACCGTAAAACAGTTCTATACATTTAAATATTTGGGGACCAATATAAGTGAGAAGTGAAACCCAAGAAAGAAAATATATTTCCGAGTTAAATAGGCCCAAGTAACATACATGAATATGAATAAATTTTTCCATCGTACAAGTCTCAGTCCCGAACTCCGAATGAGAATGGTGAGAGCGTATGTATTCTCCGTGCTATTGTGTGGATGTGAGTCCTGGACCATTGACCCTGGCTCAGAGAAACAACTGGACTCTTTTGAAATTTACAGGGTGGTCCAAATTAAGTAAGGTAAGGCAAGGTCTTTATCTAAAAGAGATAGACGAAAACTGATGTCGGTGTCTGAGGCTTAGGTTTTATGGTAAACTCAATGGTGAAAACTGCATATCGATATCTAGTACCGTTTCATATATACAGGGTGTTTTTCAAACAACTATTGAAAATTTTTGATTTCTGTTAAAATACTATCAAAGCATTTTTCTACGTGGATTTCAACAGTGTAAGTTACATTTTTTACAACTAATATTTTAATATTTATTAACACAAAAATATATTTTTTAATGGGATACCCTGTATATCTTTCCTTATCAGCATAGAGCTTTAAATTACCATTAAATTTTGTTCAAATTTACTTTAAAATATAAAGTTTTCAGTTTTTATGCGAGTTTTAAATGCACATTTTTTGAAGTAGGCTTTGGACGGAACGGCCATATGGTTTAATTCAGTTGTTTACTCGTAGTTGTCAAATTTTACTTCAGGATCAGTTATTGAATTGTCAAATAAATCGCAATGAAGTTTAAAATTACGAAAAATGGGATATGATAGTGTGTTTCATATAAACCGGAGAAAATTCGGAAGCGGCAAGTAATTTGTACCACGAACGGTATTCAGAAAGGCGGCAATCCTTCAAGGATATATTCGCTCGAT
Organism: Pachyrhynchus sulphureomaculatus; assembly: GCA_019049505.1. Taxonomy (NCBI): domain Eukaryota; kingdom Metazoa; phylum Arthropoda; class Insecta; order Coleoptera; family Curculionidae; genus Pachyrhynchus; species Pachyrhynchus sulphureomaculatus. The sequence continues at coordinate 111,745,919 of CM032448.1, read as the reverse complement.
TGCGACATAACTTAGTTAATAGTAAAATTATATAAAAAACAACACCATGTTTTAATTTCCAATATATTTAAAGTCACTTGACAACTGTTTCACCATACAATGGCTTCTTCAGAAGTAAATTAGAAAGAAAAATATTTGGTAGTAATCCTGGTTATATAGTGCTTAAAAACTATCCTTAATTACCTAAGATTATGCTAATCATTTTATTATATTATTAACAGACCGAATTATTTTAAGAATGCACATCTGTGGTACTATTTCCGAGAACTAATAAAAATTAAGTAAGGGTGAATGGTTTAAGTCTACCTGTTCGTTTAATAATTGATTGGAGTTTTTTCCGTTTGTTAATTTCAAGACATTCAAGCAAATTTAATTTTTTAGATTTATTTTCTACATGTAGGATTTTTAAACGTATCATCAAAATTATGGGATTCGTTTATTATATGGATTGCGTAATGTGAATTGTTCTTATTTTTTAAATAACTATGTTTATGTTCTTTAATGCGCGTTTCAAAAGATCTACCAGTTTCACCAACGTAGGTTTTAGTACAAGATCCACAATTTAATAGATAAACTCCTGATTTTAAGGATTTCTTAGATTTGGTTTTGTTATTCAAAATTATACTCCCTAAAGAATTACTGGTTTTGAATGTTATTTTATTGTTCTTTTTTATTAAATGTTGGGAAATTGCTCTAGTTATTTTCCCTGTGTATGTGAGTGCACTAAATTTTCCTTTTTTGTCATTAATTGTGGGATAAATTAGAGAGATTGCTTGTTTAAAGGATTTTTTATTCAAAATATTATCTATAATGTTGGGGTCATATCCATTATTAATTGCTATTTGTTTGATTATGTTAAATTCTTTGTTAAAATTAGTTTTAGTCATAGGGATAAGTAACAATCTATGTATGAAAGAGTTGCCATTTTGTGAGGATAAGGGTGGGATGAACTATTATGTATGACTGTGTCAATATGTGTTGGTTTGCGAAAAATCGTGTTTATTGTTCACTTTGGATATAGATATGTCTAAGAAATTTATAGAGTTATTGGTTTCTAATTCTATGGTAAATTTAATATTAGGACGCAAATTATTTAGAAAGTTATCCTAAATACAAAAATAGTAGCCAGTTTCAAAAGAAACGACACAAAAATTATGCATCAAACAGGGATAAGGAGTTAGAAGAAATAGTAGTTTTAGGAACTATCGGAAATAATCCCAACACTTCAACCCGACAGTTAAAAGAATCCACTGGACTACCAAGCACTAACGTAAGTCGTACTTTGAAGAAGCACAAATTCAGGCCATATAGGACAAGAAAAGTTCATCACCTTAGAAATGGAGATTTTCAACGGCGTATGGATTTTTGCCAATGGTTTCTGGACAATTGTAACCATGCTCCGAATTTTTTATTAAATTGTATTTGGACAGACGAAGCTTATGTAAGCAATACAGGTATTTTTAACTCTCAGAGATATTTAGAAAAGGTGCCGCCCATGTGTAAATGAAACTGGTCAACATTTCGAACATCTCTTATAGAAAATTATTTTGTTTTAGTTTGCTCTACTCGGAATAAGTTGTTTTATTGTTGTTGTGTTTTATTTTTTACATAGTTTAAAGTACTATAGCATTTAGTAAATTTCATTGTAGTTATGAGTCTTAGAGTTACTTCTGGGATTTTTTTTTACGATTTTACTGCTATCGGTAAACAATTGATATTACCGCTCCGTCCAAAGCCTACTTCACAAAATGTGCATTTAAATCTCGCGTAAAGACTGAAAAATTACTACTACTAGATATCGATATACGGTTTTCACCATTGAGTTTATAATAAAAATTAGGTCTCTGACACTGACATCAGTTTTCGTCTATCTCTTTTAGATAAAGGGGTTTACCTTTAAAAGTGTCCAATTTGGACCACGCTGTACATTTATAGACGCCTTTTTTGGACCTTTTGGGTATACAGAAGTACTGGAAGAAATGAACAAAATGACAAAATTACCATAAAGATAAGAAAAACTCAATCTTTCGAACATATAATGAGGGGCCCAAAGTATGAATTGCTACGCCTAATTATTGAAGGCAAAATAAAGGATATACGATCGATCGGAAGACGACAGAATTCTTGACTGAAGGAGATGAGAAGGTGGTTTGGATGTGTTTCGAGTGATATTTTTCGAGCAGCAGTTTCTAAAGTTCGCGAGGAGACGTCATCATAAGAAGAAGTATGGTACATCTTTGCTAAATCTTCAAGCGAGTTGGAGGGGTTGATCGCTTATATTCACAAATCTGTACGGAAAAAGCTGGCAAATATGGTTCAAGCTTAAAAGAAAGTACATTGATTTTAATCAACTCAAATTAAATTTTCAAGTTATTTTATTTACAGCACTCAAATTAAATCATATTAACCAACTTTACGCTCGACGTATATACAAAAAGGGTCAGAAAGAATAAGTCCTGAATAATCCAAATTCGCTTAACATTTAGGGTTGTCTTTTAACGAATTCTTTAACTTACCACTTGTTTATAATCCCCAAAGTTCTTTATTATTTTGCTTAAAAGTTCGGATGTTTCGTGTTCATGAATAATTTCTTTTCATAATAGGCCTAAAAAGCGGAATATGTATTCAGCTAAGTTTAAGATAAAGTAATAAAGTTTTTATCATTTATCAAATACAAAACTTCTGGAAAATCATTATTATAATTTAAGCAATGTCATTACTCATAGGTTACAACACAGCAACTTCAAATTTTATAAATTCAATTTCGTGTAGGCGTTGGTTTCCTGAATTTTGCTAAACAAACATTTAGAAATTATAAATCGACGGTAGCCTGATATAAATTTTCAGGTCTTTTATTGCGAATTAATCAGTTTTTTGAAAATACAAAACATTTTTGATGAACGTCATGTACACGTCAAAAGTTTCTTCTAGAATATCGATCTGCAGCAACTCTCTACTAGATTGGTTACATTAGCAACGGTACTTGGTAACGATTATCATAATAACGATTTCCGTGGGTAAAGTATCGCTGAAATTACAAAGCGGGTATTGTGGACATGAAGCAAAACCAGTATTCACAAAAGAAAATCATTTATTTTGACATTTTTTTTAAATGTCCGTAGGGGTTAATCCTTTTAAAACGCAGTACTTTGTAACAGCTCGCACTTAAACCTTGTTTATTTACACAATCGCTACAAAAAGACAACTAAACACACGTGTCTCAAACTTTACAGCACGCCATCTAGTAGACAACACTTAACAAATATCATAATAATTTGGTCATCTCGGAATCATATCTGTGTCAGGCCGATAATTTTTAGAACGACCTCTGCACTATTTATTCTTACATTTTTTGTAAAATATTTTTTGGGTTTATCAGAGTAACACTAGGCTTAAAAGCTTTTGGTCTTACACATAGATGTCACCCTTTTCACAAGATCTGATGATTTTTAGGAAGTACCAACCTTCAAACCATACGTGTCAAAATTTCATGACATTTCGACGATTAGTTTATAAGTTATAGTGGTTTAAGTGACGCTACTTTTGATATTTTCAAAATAATGAAGAAAATTCGAATTCCGGGTGATGAAACAATATTTTTTGATGGGAAAAATACCGTTCAAGCAAAACAATGGCTTGATAAGGTGACTCTGCCCCTGGAAAATCACTCATCATTTACTGTTAAGCTGAATTTAAACGCGGTCGTACGCTCTGGACGTCCAAATGAGGTGGTTACACCGGAAAACATAAGAAAAATCCACAAAATTGTTTTGGATGACCGCAAAGTGAAATTGCGTGTGATAGCTGAGACCGTAAAAATATTAAAAGAACGTGTTGGTCATATTTTGCATGAACATTTGGGCATGAGAAAGCTCTGTTCGAAATGGGTAACACGTTTGCTCACAGTGACCCCAAAACAACAACATGTTGATGATTTTGAGCGCTGTTTGGACCTGTTTAAGTGCAATAAATAGGATTTTTTCATGCGATATGTGAGAATGGATGTAACATGGATCCACCACTACACACCGGAATCAAATCGGCGGTCAGCTGAGTGGACAGCAACCGGTGAAAGCCGCCCGAAGCGACCAAAGACACAACAGTCGGCTGGAAAGGTTTTGACCTCTGTATTTTGGGATGCGAATGGAATAATTTTCATCGACTATGCTGAAAAGGGAAAAACCATCAATAGCGGATATTACATAAAGTTATTGGTGCGTTTGAAGGCAGAAATCGCAAACAAATGGCCCCAAATTAACAAGAAAAAGTGTTCTTTCATTAAAACAACGCACCGTGTCACAAGTTAATGATTACGATGCATGATAATGTTCGAATTGCTTCCTTATCCACCGTATTATCCAGATTCGGTCCCCCGTGACTATTATCTACTTGCAGATCTCAAAAAAATGCTTGCGGGAAAGAGAATTGGTTCCAATGAAAAAGTTATCGCCGAAACTGAGGGCTATTTTGTAGGCAAAGACAACTCCTTCTACAAGAAAGGTATGGTATGTTTATTTTTGTTGAGCTTCTCTAATACTGTTAATGTGACCGGCAGGAACCTACATTATCATCACTTGATCTCAAAATACCAAATAGGTACTTTTCTCACCTCATCTCCTACGCTGACATATTTCCGTTCTTTTTTTTTAAATTTTCTGTATAAAATTTTTTTCTTAATTTCAGGTATATTTTCTGGTATTTAATGTGTATTAAATATGCTCCGAGAGTGCTTAAATGCAATTTGGGTTTTATCAGCTCAGGTATTACATCTTAGCTTTAAGTTGCAAGTGATATACTTTTGGCAGGAAATATATCAGGGCAGAGTCATTCTAGTCAGTTAAATATTTAAGAAAAATATATGATTCCTGTACTTGTTTCTTTTCTCATTATTATGCTCCAGTCAGAACACGACTTTGAGATGAAATCGTCGGATACTGCTATTTTTTTTTTAATACTCGTCTCGACGAGTACATTTCACGATTTCACCCCTTCTTAATAAATATTTAGATTAGATATGAAATTTTTAATATTTATATATAATACTTGCAGTGCCCACGGCTTCGCTCGCGTGGACTTGATTCACTACTATCGTCACTGCTTATTCCTTATGTTACCTAACGTAATAAAATATCTGCTATTATTTCCCCTTATCTCCCATTATTTCCCCTTATCTCCCATTATCTCTACATAATTTCCATTATCTAAGCTTATCTCTGCTCATCTGCCATTATTTCTCCTTATCTCCCATTATTTCTCCTTATCTTCCCTTATCTCCCATTCTAGGCTTATCTCGACTTATCTCGCAATATTTCTCCTTATCTCCCATTATTTCTCCTTATCTCTCATTATCTCACCATAACTCCCATTATCTAGACTTATCTCTGCTTATCTCCCATTATTTCTCCTTATCTCCCATTATTTATACTTATCTCCCATTATCTCACTTTATCTCCCATTATCTAGGCTTATATCGATTTATATAGAACATATGTATAAATTTATAAAAACACGTAAATCGGTTCTCGAGTGATAAGCGCACTAACGGACAGACAGACAGACAGAGAAACGTTGCATTTTATATATATTATATTCTTTGCTACATGATATTGTTCCATATTTAATGCTTTAGGCAGTTTATTGCAAGAGAACGCGCTAGCGGCAAAGTTTCCGACTTGATTCACTATTATCGTCACTGCTTATTACTTATGTCACCTAACATAATAAAATATATCCTATAACCTGGCCAGAGAACATATGTTTATTTAAAAAAAAAAAACACGTAAATCGGATAAGTGTTTCTCCAGTGATAAGCGCACTAACGGACAGACAGACAGAGAAACGTTGCATTTTATATATATATTATAGATATTCTTTGCTACATCATATTGTTCCATATTTAATGGTTTATCATGTTTAAAAAAAAAGCACGTAAATCGGATAAGTGGTTCTCCAGTGATAAGCGCACAAACAGACAGAGAGACGTTGCATTTTATATATATTATAGATATTCTCTGCTACATAATATTGTTCCATATTTATGGAATGGTTTAGGCTGTGTATTGCAAGAGAACGCGCTAGGGACAAGCTTTTTTTTTCCGACTTCATTCACTATTATCGTCACTGCTCATTCCTTATGCTACCTATCGTAATAAAATATAGCCTATAACCTGGCCAGAGTACATATCTATGTTTAAAAAAAAAGTACGTAAATCGGATAAGTGGTTCTCCAGTGATAAGCGCACTAACGGACAGACAGACAGACAGAGATAAGTTGCATTTTACATATATTATAGATGTAATAAAATATATATCTATAACCTGGTCAGAGAACATATGTATGAAGTTAAAAAAATCACGTAAATCGGATAAGTGCTTCTCGAGGGATAAGCGCACTAACGGACGGACAGACAGACAGAGAGACGTTGCATTTTATATATATTATATATATAGATTATTATTATTATTATATAACTTGACCAAAGAATGTATGTATGAATTTAAAAAATACGTAAACCGGATAAGTGATTCTCGCGTGATAAACGCACTAATGGACAGACAGACAGACAGAGAGACATTGCATTTTATATATATTAAAGATTATAGATATTCTCTGCTACATAATATTGTTCCATATTTAATGGTTTAGGCTGTGTATTGCAATGGATCGCGCTAGCGGCAAACTTTTTTCCGACTTCATTCACTATTATCGTCACTGCTCATTTCTTATGCTACCTATCATAATAAAATATAGCCTATAACCTGGCCAGAGAATATATGTATGTTTTAAAAAAAAAGTACGTAAATCGGATAAGTGCTTCTCCAGTGATAAGCGCACTAACGGGCAGACAAACAGACAGACAGACAGACAGAGAGACGTTGCATTTTATATATATTTATATATAGATATATTAAATTTAAGTATATATATATATATATATATATATATATATATATATATATATATATATATTCATTCATTCAAATATATATATATATATATATATATATATATATATATATATATATATATATATATATATATATATATACATACATACAAAACTAACCCCCCCTTAAGTCAAAATTTAACTTTTAAAAACTACACGGCTCTGATGAGGCCATCAATTTCTATATTAGTACCAAATTTCAACTTTCTACGTCAAATAGTTTCGGAGAAAATCGGCTGTGACAGACAGACAGACAGACAGACAGACGGACAAACAGACGGACAGACATCTAAGTGATCTTATAAGTGTTCCGTACGGAACACTAAAAACAATAATAATAAATTAGGGACGAACATCCCTAATCTTTTTTACTAGCTCAACAATCAATTGTAAATTTATTACCCGAAATAACACTACCAACAAAAAACACTTTCAATATGGTTTGAAATCCGCACTGAAGTTCGCATGAGTGAATAATTGAAATACATTTCGCTGGTTGGATACAGTGCCCTTGGGAAATTTTCTTTACATCCTAACATTCAAATTGGGCAACTAGAAAATTCGCTATTAAATGTTTATTCAAAGCGAAGGAACAATTCAAGGTCTAGACAGATCTGTTCAGAAACATACATTTACTTCATACACCAAGGATTTAACTTTACGCTAGAGATATGATAATTGCCGGTTTCAAAACCAGTTTAATTAGCTGGAGCAAAAGAAGAGTCTAAACTGAGAAAACAAGGCTCAAAAATGGCATAGATTACAAGCTTATAAATCTGATAAAGTAGGTTCCTAACATGCGAATTCCTCGAACAAGAATACGAGGGGGATCCAAAAGAAACGGGAATTATGTTGTGGTTAGGCTGGTACTTGTAGTAAACGATTCGCCCGCTAGGGTAATGTAGTTACACTCGTCCCAAGTCAGTGTGCTAAGAGGCATCAGTATAGAAGGTTGTGAGAGGCTCCTGAATTTTTTTTTGTAAACGTTGTTTTGTGTACTCGTCGTTTTTTAAGATGGTCGATTCTCGAGAACTATCCGCGGCTGTGAAACCTTGTTCTCTACTTGAAAAAAGTTTCACAGAAACTTATGTTATGTTAAAAACTGCTTACAAAGAGGATACTATGAGTAAAACTCGAGCCTATGACTGGTTTAACAGCTTCAAGAAAGATGAAATGTCGATTAAGGATCAACCACGCTTCGGGCGTCCTTTAACTTCTCGAACTGACGAAAATGTCAACAAAATTCTGGAATTCATTTTTGACGATCGACGATTTTCTCTCCAAAAGGTGCGAAGGAAACGCTCTGATTTGTAGCAGTCGGACGATTAGTTCTTCCATCACGCCAACTCGCCAGCCCACATGGCTCATAATGCGCGCCAATTTTTGACCAAAAACGGCACGACCCCTTTGCTCCCCCACCCTACTCACACATTTCACTCCATGCGACTTCTTTTTATTTCCCAGGATGAAAAGGCACCTGAAAGAAGGACGTTATGCTGACATAGAAGATATGAAACAAAAAACGAAGCCGGATTAGATTCTTCCCTTCTCAAAAGTTGGGAATATTATTTCGAACCAGAAAGCTTTACACTCCACAACAACTGTTAATTCTTTACACAGCTCAAATTCGACCAACTATGGAATACTGCTCCCATGTCTGGGGCTCCGCTCCCAAACGCACACTGCATTTGTTGGATTCTGTTGAGAGAAGAGCTGTTCGTCTGACTGGAGATCCAAAACTGACCGGCGGCCTTGATCCGCTGGAACATCGAAGAACGGTTGGCGACTTGTGTTTTCATGGAAAGTGTTCGAAGGATGTAGCCCGCTTAATTCCTCCCAGAGCGGTGCATGTTAGAAATACATGTCGCGCTAATACTTCACATCCTTATGAGGTTCAGCTTGTTACTCCGCGTACAACGCTTTTCAAGCAGTCTTTTATAAGGAGAACATCATCCCTTTAGAATAATTTGCCCAGGGCTGTGTTTCCCACCGAGTACAATTTACAGCGATTCAAGAACAACATGAATCGCTTTTTCCGCACACATGTCGCTCCTGCGGCGCTTTAGGGACTTCCCTTTAGCACGTATGCTAGACCCATTAAAAAAAAGATGAATTCAAAAAATGCTTTGAACAATAGAATAAAGGATAGTATAAGTATATTAGCTACAATGGAGAGTATTTTAAAGGAGACTAATAGTTGTAGTAAAATTTAATAAAACTTTTTTTAAAAATAAATTTCCATTACTTTTGAGTCCTCCCTCCTAATTCACTCAAGAATATATAAACACAGTAAAAAACATGAAAGACCAAACATGGCATAATATATAATAATATAGTGAGTTATAAAATATTAAGCCATGGCAATTTAAAGAACTTAATTAAATTATTGTTTGTTTAAATTAGAACCTTTTATTTCATCGTTTAATTGATAAGACATTGATTTTTTAAACCTCAACATCATTTTTAAGATCTAGAATTTTCTATTTTTACCATAGGCAGAATCAGTAGGAAGATGTAAAATAGGTGGTGCAAAAAAAAACGGGAACCCTTTACTCTCTAACATTAAGTACTGCCCTTCCTAAAAATAGACAAGCTTGAATATGTGACCACGTACAAGGTGAGCCAACGATACAGTAAATTTCATTATCTCAGTTGTTTTGGGAATGACGAAAAAATGTTAAATATAATAGTTTAGGGAATGTTGACGTGCAGAGTTTAAAATTATTTTTGGGTATACAGGGTACTTCCAAAAAGTGTGGCCGATATAGTGTATATAGTACATATGTTTTTTTTAATGGAACGTCCTTTTTTCTAATTTATTTTTTAAATTCTGCGTAAAATTTTATAACTTTTTATTAATAATATTATATACCTAAGCCTAGTAATTTTTCTTTTATCTCAATTTAAAAAAAAAAAAAAATACTAGTTTTTAGTTTTGTAAAAAATTGCCAGTAGCGCCATTGTTTCTGAAAGTGGAATACTCATAATTGGTACGAGCGTTCTATAGAGATGAAAAAAAGATATATGTAAAGAAATTTGAGTTAGATGCTTCAGGTTGTTCAAAATAAATTTATGCATTTCGACTATTTTAAATTGAAAATTATCAAATTTTTCAAATGGCACACCCTGTATATTATTATTTTTTTCTGATAGATTTTATAAAACCCTCCAACTTTTATTAAGTATGTCATATACCTATTTCTAGCAGTTTTCGATTTATTTTGAATTTTTCAATTTTTACCCTTGTTTTTAATACACTTACGCTATTATGAAAACATAATCAAATAAACTCTTGGACAAAATTAACGCAACAATCTGAAAATTAATTTATCTTTTTCTCATGTAGTTTTAAAGTTTATCGAATATTTGAATAGTAGGCTATGCATATTTTGTTTCGTTGTTCATGACAGAAATCAAAACAATTCGTTTAGATTTACAGTTTTAAAGAATTTTTTAGAAGATAAACAATTTTCTGTAATAATGCGATAGATTCTCTTTAAAAGTAATCTTATAAATTGTTCCCTTTTTTCAAAGTAATACGTTTTTGTGGTAGACTGTTATATTTTTGACCCCGAAGAATTAGAAAAATGAATCGAACAAGGAATTTAACTGATCACGAGGTAGTGCAAGCCTCAGTTTTATTGGACGAGGGATATTCTCAGAGTTATGTTGCCAATTTGTTAGGCAAACATCGTTCCACAATAAGTCGTATGGTAAGACGCTTGAATGAAGTAGGAACTTATTCTAGAAGGCTAGGGCAAGGGCGAAAACGATGCACTAGCGACCTAGATGAACGTTTCATAAGACAATATGCTTTAAGAAACAGGACTGTCACTAGTTCTATAATAAGAAACGAACTCGAAGTTGTTCGCAATGTCACAATTCCTTCTAAAACAGTTAGAAAAACGGTTAAATGAAGCTGGATTAAACAGTAGGAGACCAGCCACTGCGCCCTTGCTTACTAGAGAGAACAGAGTTGCCAGGATACGTTTTGCTCGAATTCACGAAAACTGGTCTGTGGATGATTGGAAACAAGTTTTCTTTACAGATGAAACTAGGGTTAGTCTAAAACATCCAGATGGTCGTGAGCGAGTGTGGCGAAGACCAGGAGAGAGGTTTGCTCCTTGCAATATCTCTGCAAGGATTCCATTCGGCGGTGGCTCTGTTATGTTCTGGGGTGGCATCTGCTTTGATGCTCGCACAGAGTTAGTTCCTGTCCGTACGAGATCCATGAATGCTGACTACTATCTTGAGAATATTGTAATAGAACATGTGATGCCTTTCGGTCATTTTGTGGGGCCCAATTTCCTGTTTATGCAAGACAACGCTCGACCTCACGTGGCTAGGGAGGTACTCGATTATCTTAATCAAGTTGATATACCAATTATGCAATGGCCACCAAAAAGCCCGGATCTGAATCCGATAGAACATCTATGGGATCACCTTAAGAAAAATATGAAACGTCATATACCTGCACCTAGAAACCTGAGGGAACAGAATGGGAGCAAATTCCCAAGATTTTATCCAAAATTTAATTAAAAGTATGCCTAGGCGCATAAACGCTGTCATCCGAAGTAGAGGAGACAACACACGCTACTAGTGTCCCAGTTACACCATTAATTTTGCTACTAGTGTCCCAGTTTATTTTTTTCATTATTACATAATTTCAACGATTTTGTTATTAGGTCTTAAGAATAATTTTAATTCGAATCTTATAGAGAAATTTAGTAGCTAATTCACTTTTAAAGTATCCGAATAAGTTTTTTCTAACTTTTAGTGTAACCAATGTTCATAAAAAATTATTAAAATTAATTCATTATAGAGATTTGTATGATTTAATATATTGTTGCGTTCATTTTGTCCAGGAGTGTAGTTAATAATAATTTTAATATAGTTTAACTTATCTAATGATCAATTATTATGTCTTAACTTTTACATTTATACATCACCTACTACAACAAATTAAACTATTTTTACTTGCTTAATAGACATGTCAAAATTTGACAGTAGCTACATTTTTGTTTTGTCTTGGCAACTACGATGTTATAGCGTAAGTATATTAAAAACAAGGGTAAAAATTGAACAATCCAAAATAAATCGAAAACTAGTAGAAACAGGTATATGACATGCTTAATAAAAGTTAGACGGTTTTGTAAAATCTATCAGAAAAAAATAATAATATACAGGGTGTGCCATTTAAAAAAATTTGAGATTTTTTCAATTTAAAATAGTCGAAATGCATAAATTTATTTCGAACACCCTGTAGCATTTAACTCAAATTTCTTTACATATAACTTTTTTTTTATCTCTCTAGAACACTCGTACCAATTATGAATATTCCACCTTTAGAAACAATGGCGCTACTGGGAATTTTTTACATAACAGAAAACTAGTATTTTTTTTTAAAAAAATTGAAATATTAGAAAAAACTACTAGGTTTAGGTATATAACATTATTAATAGAAATTATAAAATTTCACGCAAAATTTAAAAATAAATTAGAAAATAGGATGTTCCATTTAAAGAAAAACATATGTTATATCGGCCACACTTATTTGAAGTACCCTGTATACTCAAAAATAATTTTAAACTGTCCATACATATTGTTTGTCTCTTGATGAAAAAATTGTAATTTTTTCACGAACTTTATTTTAAATTAGCAAAAACGTAAAACGCGGCAATGCCATTTTTTTTTCACTTTTTTGTTTTAAATCAATGAAAAAATTTTTTTTAATCCTTCGTTCGAAAACAAGGTTGATCTTCTAGTAACTTCTGTGGAAATTTTAATTTCAGATGGTCCAGCTCCCAGTATTCGTGTACACCCTAATGCTCCTTAAAAAAAAGGGTTGCAGGGGAACGGGTGTAGCGCTTTAAGCTATATATTATTATATAAAATAAAAACTTGATTTATATAATGAATAGCTCCGCAAAAAAAAAATTTAAAAAAGGCCTTTTTTTTCGGCTCCATGACTAGGTACAGCCCCTTAATAAGACATTACAGTGGGCGTTATGGAAAAAAAAACCTTTTCCGAAAATTCTTCAGCAATTTATTAGTAATTTTTCGTAGCTATCCTATAACAATGCGGTGTTTTCTAGAGCACAGTAAAACGTTTACCCCAAATTCTATTATAAAATAAAAATTAATGAAGTAAAAAGTGTTATAAAAGGCAAATTGCTTCCGCTCAATTGATTTACAAAAAGTTTTATGGAAATTAAACTTAAGCACGATTTTGGATAAGAGCCAATAACTGTTAAAGGGGAAATTTAAGTAAAGCTGCTTATATAAAAATTTTGTTTTGAATCAGGTTAACCTACCATATCGCCATACAAAATTTTAAAGTTACCCTCGGCAGTGGAAAAAGGGTTAGAAAACAATATTGCCTACTAACTATAAGTTAAACGCCATGTGGTTGGTCTATCCTATTCAGAACTCAGTATCGATTTAAATTCATATTTTCGTATTTTAATTTAGGCTTTCTTAATGTACCGCTCTAGGATTGGACTATACCCATCGCAATATTTATACAAGGTGTACAAGTATGAAATGCGGTTTTTTTTCTTTTCTAAAAAAATATTTTAAATTCGGAAAAAAAAAAAAAAAGAAAATGATAAAAAGTGCTTTATTCAAACTATGCTCCATCGCTTGTTATACATTTTTCCCATCTTTCGGGCAATTTGTGAATACTACGCCAGTAAAAATCTTCCCCTTTGGATGCGAACCATTCATCGAGCCACTTTTTCACATCTTTATACGCACCAAAGCGCGGCTCAGCAAGTGCGTGACCCATCGATGCAAACAAGTGGTAATCGGAAGGAGCCAAGTCTGGTGAGTAAGCCGCGTGGGGTAGAACTTCCCAGCTCAGTGCTTCCAACGGGTCGCGAACTGGTTATGCCGTAAGTGATGCAGCATTGTCATAAGGAAAAAATAACTTTGTGTTGCCTCTTTCGATATTCTGGCCTTTTTTCAAGCAGCGAACGGCTCAAATCGGTCAATTTTTTGTTGGTAACGTTTAGTATTAACCGTTTCCCCAGGTTTTAACAGCTCATAATAGACCACCCTCCTCTGGTCCTACCAAACATAGTCAGTGTCTTTCTGCCAAAGCGATTCGGTCTTGCGGTCGATGTAGATGGTGCGCCTGGTTCTACCCATGATTTTTTGCGCTTGGGATTCTCAAAATAAATTCACTTTTCATCCCCTGTAACTATACGACGCTAAAACAACTTCCTTTTGTACAGAGCGAGCAACGTGTGGTCACACGTGTTTTTGCGCTTTTCCATTTGCCTATCGTTCAACTCATGTGGTACCCATCTACTGGTCTTTTGAATCTTTCCCATCTCTCGTAGCTGATTGGAAACAGCTTGTTGACTAACGCCCAATTGCTCGGCGAGTTGTTTTTGTGTTTGCGAATTATCTTCGTCCAACAATGCTTGCACATCTTCGTATTTTCTTAACGGTTTTCCACGTTCTTTGTCTGCAACATCGAAGTCACCACTTTTGAAACGCCGAAACCATCGTTCACACCTATCTTGCGATGGAGCATGTTCACCATAAGCTTCTCGAAGTAATCGGTATGATTCAACAGCAGTTTTCTTCAAATGAAAACAAAAAATTAATACTATCCGCGAATGCTCTTTGTTCGGTATAAATTTCGACATAGTGAACACAACCACACGACATTATGTACACACTTTTTCAATTTATCACACGTGCGCGTCTGACACTTGTTGATGACACGACAAAATGGCACAGTGTCAAATCTTTATAGCACAAAATGCATTGGTGCACCATCTGTTGTCTGAAATCCGCATTTCATACTTGGACACCTGGTAAATAGCCTCGAGTTACCAGGTTTTCTTCAATTTATTAAAGAATAAAAATTTCTGGTTACTTTTCGGTAGTCAATTAGGCAAACATCATTCTTTTGGATTGAATTTGGAGCTGTATTTCGAACTTGAATATAGGTTGTAATTAAAAGATATTGTGAAGTATTCCAGTGCGAAATAATATTCCAAGTTGTCCTTTCTTTGTTAGACATACAATATAATTATACTAAGACACATGCTCTCAAATTCTAGGAAGTTAATTGACAATATTAATGGAACAGGGATTCCCTACAAAACTACGTATTTATAACGTCAACCGTTTAGAAAAAATATTGCCCAAGTTTTTTGACGTTAAATCCTATTTAGTTATTGCCATCCAAAGACAGATTTCCATCCAAAGGTTTGTTAAGTTGTATAGCTTCTTGTTTCCTAATTTAGACAGGTAAAGTTTGAGCCTTGAAAGTAAATCTATAATATATATAAAACGCAACGTCTCTCTGTCTGTCTGTCTGTCCGTTAGTGCGCTTATCACTGGAGAACCACTTATCCGATTTACGTGCTTTTTCTTTAAAAACATACATATGTTCTCTGGCCAGGTTATAGGATAGGTTTTTATTACGATAGGTAGCATAAGGAATGAGCAGTGACGATAATAGCGAATGAAGTCGGAAAAAAGTTTGCCACTAGCGCGTTCCCTTGCCATACACAGCCTAAACCATTAAATATGGAACAATATTATGTAGCAGAGAATATCTATAATCTATATACTATAATATATATAAAATGCAATGCGTCTCTGTCTGTCCGTTAGTGCGCTTATCCCTCGAGAACCACTTATCCGATTTACGTGATTTTTTTTAAATTCATACATGTGTTCTCTGACCAGGTTATATATATATATATATATATATATATATATATATATATATATATATATATATATATATATATATATTTTTATTACATCTATAATATATATAAAATGCAACGTATCTCTGTTTATCGTCTATCTGTCTGTCTGTCTGTCTGTGCGCTTATCACTGGAGAACCACTTATCCGATTTACGTGCTTTTTTTAAAACATACATATGTTCTCTGGCCAGGTTATCTATCTATAATATATACAAAATGCAACGTCTCTCTGTCTGTCTGTCTGCCCGTTAGTGCGTTACGTACTTTTTTTTAAAACATACATATGTTCTCTGGTCAGGTTATAGGATATATTTTATTGCGTTAGGTAACATAAAGAATAAGCAGTGACGATAATAGGGCATCAAGGCGGAAAAAAAGGTTACCGTTAGCGCGTTCTCTTGCAATATACTGTCTAAACTATTAAATATGGAACAATATCATATTGCAAAGAATATAATATATATAAAATGCAACGTCTCTCTGTCTGTCTGTCTGTCCGTTAATGCGCTTATCACTGGAGAACCACTTATCCGATTTACGTGTTTTTATAAATTTATACATATGATATGTTCTATATAATTCGATATAAGCCTAGATAATGGGAGATAAGGTGAGAAAATGGGAGATAAGTATAAATAATGGTAGATAAGGAGAAATAATGGGAGATAAGCAGAGATAAGTCTAAGTAATGGGGGTTTTGGTGAGATAATGGGAGATAAGGAGAAATAATGGGAGATAAGGAGAAATATTGCGAGTTAAGTCGAGATAAGCTTAGATAATGGGAGATAAGGTGAGATAATTGGAGATAAGTATAAATAATGGGAGATAAGGAGAAATAATGAGAGATAAGCAGAGATAAGTCTAGGTAATGGGAGTTATGGTGAGATAATGGGAGATAAGGAGAAATAATGGGAGATAAGAAGAAATATTGCGAGATAAGTCGAGATAAGCCTAGCTAATGGGAGATAAGGTGAGATAATTGGAGATAAGGAGAAATAATGGGAGATGAGCAGAGATAAGCCTAAATAATGGAAATTATGTCAAGATAATGGGAGATAAGGAGAACTAATGGGAGATAAGGGGAAATAATGGCAGATATTTTATTACGTTAGGTAACATAAGGAATAAGCAGTGACGACAGTAGTGAATCAAGTACACGCGAGCGGAGCCGCGGGCACGGCTAGTAATAAAATAAATGCAAAGCTATAGAATCGATAGAAAGAAAGTATCATAAAGTACAGAGTCCTGGGGACGATTAGGATTGTAGAGGTATTGAAAAAAATCGATTATGCATTGATAGTTACATAGTGTAAAGGAGATATATATATATATATATATATATATATATATATATATATATATATATATATATATATATATATAAATATTTATATATATATATATATAAAATATTTATATATATATATATATAAATATTTTATATATATATATATATATATATATATATATATATATATATATATATATATATATATATATATATATATGTATAAAGGCTCGTTTTTAAAGTAAGTCCAATTTTGATATTAAAAAAGCAGGTCATTTTTTAGCCAATTTTATTTTTCGTGGACGACCAAACTTTAACCTTTTCAAAGTAATTTCTACCTATATAAAGGGTGTCCCAAAATTCACGCAAGAAGTAGTTTTGATAGACAACACAGGTTTTTGATTCATTAAATGTACAGTATAGGGTTATGTATGGAATAACATATCGGGTAAATGGCCCCCACGGCTTTGCTGGCACATACGCATTCTTTTGTCGAAATTGTCCTTGACCATTTTACATAAATGTGGCTGAGTTTCGTTGATACAGCGCTTAAGTCGTGGGTGGTTGTGGGCTTGCTGGCATAAACCTTGGACTTTAAAAAACCCCAAAGAAAAAAGTCTAACGGCGTTAAATCACATGATCTGGGCGGCCAATTCTGATCACCAAAATGACCAAGAAATGATTCATGCAGTAATTGAATTGTTTCTCGGGCTGGACGGCATGTAGCACCGTCTTGTTGAAACCACATGTCGTCCACATCCAAATCTTGCAATTTAGGCACAAAAAATTGGATTATCATATCGCGATAACGATCACCATTAACTGTTATTGCCTGGCCAACCGCATTTTCGAAGAAGAATGGTCCGATGATGCCTCCAGCCCAAAATCCGCACCAAACAATGACACGTTGTGGATGCATTTGTTTCGCAACAGTCACGTGTGGATTGTCTAAACCACAAATGCGCCAATTTTGTTGATTAACGAACCCATCAAGATGGAAATGAGCCTCATCGCTGAAGATAATTTCCTTCGAAAAATCAGTATCCACGCACAATGAACTCTCTTCGTTATGCGCTTCAGTTCTTGAGTCAATTGAACTCTGTAAGCATGAAGATACAATTCTTTCGTGAGAATACGCTGTAGAGAGCCTCCAAATTCTTGACCACGGTGCCGAATTGATATTCCTGGAGTGAGAGCAACACTCTCACGAACTGCTTCAATGTTTTGTGTCGAACTACTTGTTGAAGGACGGCCAGAGCGTTTAAGATTTTCCAGTTAATCTCTTCACAGTTGATGAGGTTAAATCACCATGCCGACCATATTTTATACGAAAATTTCCTTATTTTTAAAATATTGCTCAACAATAAAAACACGTTGTTCTTTCGTGTAGCGCTCCATTTTTAATAACCCTGAACTGCCAGCTGTCACGGTGTGTTTTTTGTTTTGTTGGCAACACTTTACCATGCAAATGGCGCCAACTTCAAATCTTGCATGAATTTTGGGATACCCTTTATATTAAGGCACTTGTATCATATTCCATTCTAATAGAAATCTGCTGCCTGGTTGTTAATTGTCCAGCACGGCCGTTTTTGGCATCGTCGACAGCGTCGTAGCGCTGATCGCCAAGGTCTATAAGGGGGTTGATAAGCCACACAGCATTATCGTGAAGCAAAACAATCCTCTGTTGAAAATACCACGCCTTTGGTTTTGGAATGCACGACGCACTATATTTAAGGTCTCATAATGTGTCTTAGCAGTTAATGTGCTCTTCTGAGGCAAAAATCCATCAGCAATACCCCCCGCCTATCCCAAAACATAGTGCACATCATTTTTGGGCTGATATTGTTTGCTTGAGTATCACTTTCATGGGTGATATTGAATGTCTCCATTCCATGGACTGTTGTCTTGATTCTGGTGTAACGTGAGCCAACCAGGTTTCGTCACCAGTGATAGTTTGTCTAAAAACTGATCCATCGACACTGTACCTTTTGAGAAGAGGAAGCATTGGCTAAACGACTGGATTTGTGCATCGCAGTCAGCATGCACAAATCCAGTGCATGCTGACTGCAGCGTGAGTACAACTTCGGATAATTTAAAGGTTCTACCACACAATTTCATAGATAATACTTCTTGAAATATAAGGAAACCCATTAGATAACGATGAAATCGCAAAGCGTCTTTTCTCGAATTTTTTCATCAAGTTGTTGCACGAGGTCATCATTAACGACGGACGGTCACCAACCGCAACGCTGCAGTGGCCATATTTCAAGACAATACTTACTTAAAAAACGTGCCTCAAATATATATATATATATATATATTATATATATATATATATAATATATATAGACTATATATATATGATATATATATATATATATATATACAGTGGCGAACAAAAGTATGGAAACATTTAAATTCCCATCTTTAGTCTTAACATTTAAAGGGTTTACAAGGGGGGGGGGGGGGGGGTTATGGTACAATATTTATTTATTAGTCGTGTACATGCTAACAAATATTTTGAAGACTAAAAACAGTTATTGCGTATTAGAAATGTGTTTAGTTTTTAACGTAACAAAATAATGCACAACTAAGATGTCGAAAATATTTAATATTTAGTGAGATATCCTTTTGCGTCAATCACTGCTATGACATCTTCTGCCCATAGAGTCAATAAGCCTAGCTTAAAAATCAGATGGTATTTTTTCCCATTCTTGTTTTAAGGCGATCCAAAGTTCATCTCGTTTTTTATATCTTTTTTTGGAGTTTGTTTATCCAGATAGTGGCAAAGATACTCTATCGGGTTCAAATCAGGTGATTGTGAAGGCCAGCGCATCACCCCCGAATCCTTTGTTCAGAAAGCAATTGTTGGCCAAGCGAGATATGTGTTTTGGGGGGCATTGTCTTGTTGCAAAATTCATGACAGTGGCAAATCTTCTTCATAAGGAATCAAATTATTTTCCAATATCTCAAGATATATTTGAGCATCCATTCTGCTGCCATTTATCTTTGCCAATGACCCCGTACCAGACCGTCAAAAACAACCCCATACCATGATATTTCCACCGCCATGTTTGACAGTGGGTACAAAGTACTTAGGTCATATCTTAGATCAACTGGTCTTCTTACATAACCATTAGAAATTACTTCCAAAGACATTGAACCCACTTTGGT